>QEPC01000119.1:3291812-3316942 GCA_003113815.1 Sphenodon punctatus | reverse complement strand
GGTCCACAAGTAAGTTCCGGATGCATTCTTCACACACACACTGCCATGAGGCAGTTCCTGGATGCATTCTTCACACAAACACTGCCCTGAGGCAGCCTAAAGTAGCCGCAGCTGTAGATGTGACAGGCTTCCATGGAAGCCAAGTGACCACAGCTGCCTGGAGCAAAGCAACTACCAATAAATGTTAGTAGTAATTTACTATACCTTTACCATAGCACAAAATATAATAAGTATTTTGGGCAGCTATTCCTCCTCTCAAGACAGAAGCAAAATAACTACTTATGAAATTTGATTGTTCTTTTGCCTCTCCAAACCTCTACTCTGATTGTTAACCTCTACTCTGTTACCAGGAGAACTTTTTACACACAAAGGTTCTGGGGGAAGTTCTATGTGGAAGTTCAAAGATCCGGATGTTTAAGATCTGGGTGAGTGATTTAGACACACAAAAAGTTCAGGATGTAACAGCAAACATGCAGGAGAAATTTGTGTGTAAAAACATCCATTATTTTCCTCCAGAAAACACTTAGGCTCGTGCTTTGATGAACCTCAGGGAAATGGAGGTCCATAGTACTGGGACAGCAATTGATAATGCCTTCCTGTATGCCTTTACCATATGAACCTGGTAGGCAGATGATACCTGCAAGAGAACACTCCTGGCTATCTGCACTGCAGGACTGATGATGGAGAATAGGGGAAGAGGCAATCTTTCAGACTAATTGTATCAGTATTATCAGGACAAAGGGCTAATAATTCTGAACTAATGTTTGCCTTCTTTGAGAGTAATAATTCTTTGGTGCAGTAGAAATTCAGTGTTATATATATTCATCAAATTATTTATAAATATGGCCCATAAACCCATGCCTTGCCTATTTGCTTACTAAGGGGAACTCAGTTCTCTCTGCCCATTCCCATATTTTTTTTTACACAACATCCCCCCTCCTCCTGTCTCTACCATTCTGTTTATCCCTAGTGGGAAGAGATTCTAATTAAGTGCATGTTTCCTCCTCCCCCTGGGGTATGGTTCAGCACTGTGGAGGTAGCTTTCCTGCTCCTCTCCTATCTGCTGACTGGTGGACAACAGGAAAGCCTCCTCCTGCCCACAACATGAGTTCAGGGACTTGGATTGTGGGCAGCAAGGACTTTGTGTGGACTGGAAGAAAGCATCATTTGCACCTTACCATAGTGTGAAACTTTCTCCACCCGATTTTGCCAACAACAATACCCCCCCCCCCTTCTCTGCAGGAAGGGAGGCAGATCCCATGTGTTCCATCTTTCACTGATGGACTTTGGTGTAGAGGTGAAACTCACAGTCATCACACTAAAGCTTAATATTTCAAGTATCCTGGCTCTAAATCACTGAGCTGAAGATAAAGACTGTGATCCTGAACTTGATTGAGTTTACTTGGGGGATATAATATATGGACCAGAGAACAGGTTTGATATGCATACAGTAGCTTTTATTGCAGAGGAGACGTTGGGATTTCCTCAAGGCTGAGATGATTTAATGCACAGATATAACAAGTGATATAGTCCAGGCACGAGGAGACAAAGGCATTAATACTCGTAACTGAAGTTATTTGTGTACTGGGACAAAGTCTCAGAGATGGTAGAAAGTATAAATTGTAGGCAGTTTATAGTGTCATAAAGGAATTCTGAAGTACTCCAAAACTATGGACTGAATCAGTTGGGTGCATCCCTGCAGCCTGAGGGGACATTCACAACAGATGCCAACACCTCTGCACCAGCATAATCTCTGTCTTGCTTAGGTTCACATTAATCTGTGAACTGATCTTATCCAAAAATTGGGTCATATTAGAGTAAGAATAGAGTAATATTTGTTGAATAACAGGCTGAGATGTTTGCTATTTGCATATTGTTTAAATCCACTCTTTCATGGCCACATACCTCTGAAGTAGCAGCAAAACACAGACTGAGGGGATTAAAATTCAAGATGTTGGGCTCCAAAATACAACCTATGCCACACCAAAAGATGCCCCATTAGCTCAGAAAAATCTGATGATTTGCTTCAAAAAGGGCAACATTGTGACAACTATTTGGTTAAGCATGACATTTTATCTAGAGGTAGACCATATTAAACACTCACTTGCAAATCACTAGTACAGTACATTACAAGTTAAATAAATTTTTAAAAGAGAGACTATTGCTGGATAATATTTTATAATGAGCTAGACTTTCATGAATAAAGGAGATAAATAACCCTCTGATGAAACAATTCAAGATAAGCTGTGTTGCAGTTGGAGAACGCCTCTTCAAGACTCTGTAGGTTCCATGTCTTCGTTAAGGATAATGCAAAACTAAGCTGTTTAAGTATTTGCAATTTTTTTTTTTTTTTTATGTCTTCTGATAGGGACACAGCTTGGAGTTTGGCAAATCTCCTTAGCACAGGTTATCCACTAAGTTTATATAGCACATTATAACAAATTCAACAGAAGCAGAATTTGTAGTTCTGCATGCAGGGATTAGTATCCACTTTAAAGTGTCATCAAATAAATTAATCCCATGAGATATACTATTCCACTTTAAATAAAATGTAATCATTGCCTGCAATTTCAGTTCTAAACGTATTTGCCAGATCACTGATGTCTGCAGGAGGATGGTTCATAAAAGTTATTTTAACCATCTTGCTTTGTGTTTTCCACTACCAGATAATGGCCTACTCCTTTAATCAGGGCTTGTCCCCTTCACAAACTGCATCACATTCTGGGTTGCTTTAATTTATATTATTAGAATATAGATTGAATACCTGACTGGATGATTACTGACAGGAGCCTTTGTCCAATTTCCACCTATGCCAGTCACATGGAATAGGGGATGCAGGACCTATACATTAGCTTCATGCCAGTGAAGAGTTTCGTATGCTGGGATGATTATTGGCAGCTAAACAGGATTTAGGATTATGTCACAGCACTGATGCAAAACAGACAACCTCAGGAGAAAACATGAGCCATGGATTTTCAATACAAGGTTAAGTAGTGGGGGAGGGGGGAAATCATGTAACTATCAGTTGCAAATTCCAATCACTTCTGCACTGTTGTAGAGTTTCAAGATTTACATGTGTAACTTTATTTGTCAAATATTTTCTGATCTTATGTTAAGAATCCTGAAATCACTAATATTTAATTTATCTCCTAGGTGGAGAATGGTTTAGATTTTAAATTAAATAAGAGCATATCTTTAAAAATTAAATTTTCAGTATCTTACCAACAAGGAATAAATGTAATAATAGATTGTATTCTCTAGAGAACAAGATGGTTTATCCAATATAGCAATTTGCATAACAAGTTATACTGACATGACAATCTTCTACCTTTAAAATATTACTACCCATCATTTCTATAGTGCTACTAGGCGTATGCAGCACTTTATAGTCACAACTTTTGGAGTCAGGTCCCTGCCCAAGTGCCCAGTGGGATTATAATCTAAGATGGACAAGGGTGAAGGGAACACAGGGAAAGACAGACACACACACATTCTCATTTTACAGATGGGGAACGGAGGCTGAGAGGTTGTGACTTGCCCAAGACCACCCAGTGAGTTTATGGCTAGATTAGGATTTAAACCCTGGCCTCTGAAGTCCAAGTCCAGCACCTTATCCACTACATCACACTGCCTCTCTAAAGTCAAATGGAGGAGGTCACATGGTACCTAACCACTGAGCTCTTCAGCTTTCCACACTGCTTTTACATCCTGTCAGCATCAAAGTGATTGTATTTTCTTTATTTTTAGTTAATATTTATTGGTGACATCTAAAACAAGCAACAAAAATAGTATATCACTAGTTTTTCAAATTAATTTCACTGATGACTTACTAAATAGTTAATACAGATTGTTATTGCAGCAGCAAACATATTATTTTTTCTATATTATCTAATATACTAAAATCCTTTATCTTAATTCCCAGGAGCTTGGCAGTTTTATTCAACTATATATTATGGGGATAATTAATGGCAATTAATATTATTCCATGGAATGTGAAAGGGTTAAATGAGCCCATCAAAAGAATGAAGTGCTCAGGCATTTGAAATCTATTGACAGTCAGATTGTTTTGTTACAAGAAATGAATTTAAAAGCAAATTATAGACTAGAAAGGTTATGGGTAGGGTCTGTACTCCACTTTTCACTTAATGAATGAACCAGAGGTACGGCAATTCATGAACGGATTGCTTTTAAATTAATTAACAAATGAGTTAATTCTGAGGGGAGGTACTAATAGAAGGTACGTTAAACAGATGACATTGCTGAAGCATTCATAGCAACTTGTGTGTAGCATCCTAGGCTTCTTTCTTTCTTTCTTTCTTTCTTTCTTTCTTTCATTCACCATTTTTCTACCCCGCCCCTTCCTGATCACAGAACAGCTCAGTCCGGTGTACAAAATTCATAAACATACCATAATAAAATACACACACATAAAATATTATTTAAAACATTAACATTCTAAAAATAAACTAGAAGGACAGAACTCCCCTACCTTATCAGCCTACCTGATTATGAAGCCTACCCGATCAGCATTTACCAAAGTAACATTTTACGTTCCAGACAAATGGTCTGTCCTGCTACTGGACATGTTAGCCTGCACCAGGGCAGTCCATTCATCTAAAAACAGGCAATGAATAAAGTTTGCAAATGAATGGAAAAAAGAGAGATCTAAAATGTTACTTCTGTTAGAGAAGGAAATTTCAGATCAAGAAAGGGCACGTTAACTAAACCCACAGTATGATACTATATTTAGATCCATTACTAAGGAAAAATACAACTATAATGAACATCTTTCACATCACGTCAAGTCCACAGAGTTAAACAGTATTATGATGAGTAGGGTGACAGGCAGGAACGTTATTGGCTAGAAGACTTAAAGCAGACCTGAAATAAGAGGATCTCGTCAATACTTTCTAAAAGAATGTATACTCAGTACTCAAATGTTCTGGCAAGAACAGCTTTAATTGTTTTACTATTAAAGAAGGGAAAGGAGAGCTTGTCATGTGGATACTATCACCCACCTTATTACTGAATGTTGTTTATAAGATTCTCACATTAAGCATTAGCTCTAAGATTTAGTAAGGGGATTCTAACTTCGATCAATGCTGATAAAGTAGGCTTCATAAAGGGGAGGATGGCTTAGAATGATACATAGACATTTCTATATATGGTTCAGCAATGTCGCCTGTCTGACTCTACAGCAGCTCTTTACTCGCTAGATGCTGAAAAAGCATTTGACAGTATTGAATTTCAATACCTACTCTTAATTTTCCAAAAATTAGTTTTGGTGAGAAATTCATAAACTGGATATAAATTTTATATAGTTCTTGGAGCAGTATCCACTAATGGTATGTTATCACCTTCAGTCTGCTTGGAAAGAAGCACACATCAGGAATGTCCTCTATCTCCTCTCTTATTAAATTTAGCATTGGAACCTCTGACATCAGCTATTATGTAAACAAATCACATTGGCCCTTTTCACACAGACACTCTAACACTGATAAAATGGTTGTTACATTTTATTGTACATGTTGCAGGACTTCAGGTGTGCTCTATGGGTGCCCAGCAACAAGTATAATAAAATGTAATACCCATTTTATCAGTGTTAGAGTGTCTGTGTGAAAAGGGCCATTGGGAGGATTAAGATTCTTGATCAAACTTATAAAATTTATTTATTTATTTATTATAAAATTTGTATGCTGCCCCCTCCTGATAAAAGCATCTCATGGTATCTAACAACATGTTAAAACAGATTAAAATAAACAACAATAATACAGTTAAAATCCCACAATAAAAACAAGTGATTCCCCTACTCCACCTCACCCACCCCATCTCCCTCAGGAAAGGCATGGCAGAACAGCCAGGTCTTACATTGTCTACAGAAAGAGGGGAGGACAGTGGTCAGGCGGACCTCCGGAGGAAGAGATTTCCCCAGCCGAACCTTGGCCACAGAGAATGCCCTCCACAAGGTCGACACCTAAGAAACTCAGGGAACCTCGAGGAGGGCACCCCTGGCCGACTGCAGGGGCCACTCCAGGACGTGGAGGGTGAGGCGGTCTTACACGTAGGCGGGACACAGGCCATTTAGGGATTTAAAAGTCAACACCAACACCTTGAATTAGGCCCGGAATACTATCAGCAGCAAGTTCAGAGAGTGAAGCACCAGTGTAATGTGCTCATGTTGGCCCGTCCCCGTTAGGAGATGAGCCACCGTGTTCTGCATGAGCTGCACTCTCCGAACCAGCACCAAAGGTAGCCCCACATAGTGTGTTACAGTAATCCAGTCTCGAGGTAATAAAAGCATAGACGATCGTGGCCAGATCAGAGTCCAAGAAATATGGCCAAAGCCGACATACCATGTGTAACTGGCAAAATGCCCCCTTCCCCACAGCCGCCATCTGGACATCCAGGCAGAGCTGCAGATCCAGGAGCACACCCAGACTCTGAACCTGAGATACCAAGACAGGACAAACTCCCTCAATGATAGGGTCCACCACTCCCCCGGCCTTCCCCACCACCATCACCTCCATCTTGTTGGGATTTAATTTCAGGCAGGTATGTAACTGGGCACAGTCTAGTCAGGGTAAATCAGGCCCCCAAATCACTGTCTCTTCAGGGAATCTTGATCAAGTGGCTTTATATTCACAAGTCCCAGTCTTATACACAGTGGATGCAATCCAACAGGCTGCGTATGCAGCCTTCCGGTGCACCACCCAGCCACACCCAGGCACACGTGCACATGCATGCCCCCCACACGGCAAACTGAAGGGTGCAATGGGTCGCCCCTGTCGATATGAAACCCCCTCGAGCCCACACATCCCACAGCTGGGGGATGGAGCAGGCATGGCTCTTGCTCCATCCCACGGGCTCGGGGAGGGGGTTGTATCAGCAGAGGCACCCCGTTCCACCCAGGAGCTTGCTGTGTGTGGGGCGTGCACACACTTTTCCTTCATCCGGCATAGACACATTTTATCATAGGGTGTAGGCTTGCACCCAATATCTATATACAGTTCTGCCTCATCATTCCGGGCCCCCTCTGAGTCAGCCCCACAATGTCCATAGCAGTTCTCTATCATATGTCACAGTATTCACAATCCATTATGGGCTAGGCACAGCCCCTCCTCCAGTCTATCATGCCTGACACACTTGTCTAGGATGCCCATTCATCTGCCTGTACCCTGCAGTTCCAAGAAATCTCTCATGGCTATTTAGAGGCAGAGCGCTCTCTCTAGCTCCTGCCTCTCCTATAGGTGCTCTGGCTATTTCCCTACATCCCTTTATCTCTTTGCTGAGGCAGGGCTCTCCCCAGCTCCCGCCTCTCCCAGATTTTTTTCTACAATGAGCATAGCTGAGACTTTTAGGCTTGTGGCTGGCTTCTGCCACACCCAAGCACAGGTGGAAGGCAATCAAGTTCTTTCCCTTACTTACTATAGCACCTGTGCCTTGGGTAGTACCTTCAACCCACTGGTGCCACCTCCCTTAAAGGGCCAGCCTCTCTGGTATGTTGCATCATGCCACAGGGTACTTAAATATTGCATGCATAAAACTATTTCAGGGGACAAGCCTATATGGTTGGACGCTGAAGTAAATTTAGCCTCTACATTTGGATCATTATACTAATTTCTATTTTAAGAGTTTACCTAGAGTTAGACCTCTGAAACAGGATACTGTATTTAACTCTTCATGGAGTGTATTGCACAAAATTAAGGCTTTAACATCTTCTGACTTAACAAGGGGTGTTTTCAGACGTGACGGGGCCAGTTGGCCCCATCACAAAAGCACTGTATTCATCCCCCACTGGGATGACCCCGTCACGCCGTATCAGATGTGCCGGGGATCCCGGCGGGGAATCTGGGAGAGGGCGGGACTGTGCAGCACAACGTGCAGCCACATGGCCCCGCCTCCTCCACACACCCCACTGCCCGCCCTCTGGGGAGACGGGCAGGCGGCAGGGCCAATGCAGCTGCAGCATCTGGCCAAATTCGCCACAGCCCGGAATCCTGCTGGTGATCCCAGGCCGTGGCGCCCAACCAGACGTGACGGCAGTAATATCTACTTTTGATATTATATATATATATATATATATAAACTTAACAGAGGATTCATGTTACAAGATATTTCATTATATTGAGCCACGTTATTTCTATTTGTTAGGGGTGTGCATTTTGTTTTTATTTGTATAATATTGATAACAAAATTAGCATTTTTGTTATTGTTTTTGTGATAATAATGAATACGTAAGTGCAAAATATAACAAAATTTCATATTCATTATCATTTTGTTATTTTATGACCTTGGGACACACGTTCCAGGCTGTACCTTTTTTGTTCTGTGTCTGGTGTTAATACAATTTAGAAGAATTTTACCCCGTCCCAAGGGAACATGTCTGCCAAATTCCAGAAAGATTGGATGAAGGGTACAGATTTTATAAGCATTATGGTTTGTGATGCATTTCTGGCTGTAACTTCTTTTCTGAACATCCAATTTGGATGAAAGTTGGACATCTTGTAATCCCCCCCCCCCAAGCCTTTGAGGGGGGAGACTTTTGGAGTGCCATATCTAAAAAAAAAGATGGCAAGAGCATATATATATAAAACCCAGATACAATCAACAAAGGGCCTTTCCCATTCCAAGGGGATGACAACACCATTAACCCCTATGAAAGTATCCCAACCTTAATACATAACTCAGAATAAAACCATATCTGACACAACTACTACAAAATAAGTTCGCATACAGCATTTATGACGACTCAAAATATCCACAAGGGGTCTTGCCTTACTCAGGGCTTGTAGCAGCACACTTAACCCGTGCAACCCAATCTGGCAGTTATTTAATTATTAAATACCCACCAACTACCAGCTATTTACAAGTCAAGGTTAGGTGTTACAATATAAAAATTAATACATATTAATATAAAAAGTCAATGGGAGTTTTGCCATTGACTTCAATGGTGAAAGACTGCACCTGGAGACCACTTGAGAAAAATTAGGCCACCAACCCATTTTTTTATTTTTTTTTGGTAGGGCTGTACTGAATAGGCCATCTGAGTACTCAGAACAAGTTCCAAAATTTCAGTTTGAGTACTTGGCCAAACCTCAGAACTTTGTCTAAGGACCCAGAACTCAGAAGTCTCAGCCTTGGAAATCTCCAGAGCTCAGAACTCTTTCCTTTAATGATTTTAAAGTGCACTTATGCCAAGCAGTGCCCAGAAAAGTAGGCTAGCAAGAGTGAGACAATCACTCAAGAAGACAAACCCCAAAAGTGCAACTGCATGCAGAAAGCCAAAAAAAGTCAGCAGTACAACCATTTAAAAATCATTAAAAGCAGGCAAGCAAGAGTGGGGCAATCGGTCAAGAAGACAAACCCATAAAAGTGCAACTGCAGGTAGAAATCCCCCCCAAAACAAGCAGTAGTACACCCACAGCTTGGCCTACCATAAGCAGTACACCCACTTTAAAATTATTATGCCAACCAAGCAGTGCCCAGAAAGCAGGCTAGGAAGAGTGGGACAATTGCTCAAGAAGACAAACCCACAAAAGTACAAATGTGGGCAGAAATAAAATAAAAGCCAGCCCAGTCGACATAATAAGAACACACACAAGAAAGAAACCAGACACTCACACACACACACCCTACACACAAAAAGCCTCCATTGTGCCTGCTCAGTGCCCACCTATGCAAGCCAAGCCCCCTCCCCACACACCATATTATTTTAACCAGAAAGTATATCTCCCCTGTTCTCCAGTGGTCAGTCACATCTTGGCAAAGTTGAACCCACAGACAAAGTACAGTCACAGGACCCACAAAAACCACAGTAAACGTGATCCCTCTCTGGTCTCTAGGGTGCTTCCAACTTGCCAACAGGCAGTGAAAGCAGCAGTAGCACCCAAACTTTAAGTATATTTGATACTGGTACCAACCCCTGACATTTCCCCTAGCTGGCCACCATGGTGCAAGTAGTGCAAGCAGCAGGCAGCAGTGGCACTCACTTATTTTTTAACAAAGGCATGGCTTTGGTGTGGCACTGGTAACTTGGAAAGCCCAGGCCAGGGAAAGTGGAACAAGACAGAGATCCCTCTGGCCTCCATGGTGCCAAGCAGCAGGCAGCAAAAGTGTGTCACCCAGTTATGCTTTTAAAAAAAAAATAAAAATCATGGCATGGTGGAGCCAACTAACACCATCCTCCAGCATTGCCCCTATGGACAGGCCAGGACAGGCACCACCCTCCCCCCAAGCCAATTACTTACAAATCAGAAGAGTAGCGCACACAGTCAAATTCAGAAGAGAACGTAAAATGGCTGTAAAGCCACTTTTATTTTGCCCCTGCCAGCAAATCACAACTTGCCATCTGACTTGTCCATCACTCAACTGTCCCCTTCTATACCCTCCTCCTACCAAATATGGCACTAAGTTTCGTTTCCTAGCTCAGAGAAGCTAGGGGGTCAAATATCTGGATCACTCCAGTCACGTGCACAATGGTGCCAGCAGTCAATGGAGGCATCTGAAGTTTTCCGGGGTCTGGCCTTGGTAATTGGAACTTCAGACTTTGAAAATTCTGAACTGAGGACAGGAATCCCTGGTAAATTCTGAAGTTTTCCGAGGACTGAGTTTCAGCTCTAATTTTTTTTGCAATTTTAACAAAAGATTAATTCAGTATACTGAATCTGCTACTGGCTCAGAAGCAAGATCTTACAAACCTCAATTTGAAATCTTTATTGTATTCAGGTGTTTTACAGGAATACTGGATAATAAATTGTTTTTCAGAGAGGCTGTGCAACAAATATAAAGAGAAAACCCAGAGCTTGATTTCACTTGCCACATGCCCATAATGCAGTCACAGTTAAACTAAGTACATTAGGATGGATTATTCACTGATAATTTCTTCTAAACATTGTGCCCATAGAAATTATTTGAATCCACCAAAATAACTCCTACCTCCCTAATCCAGTGAACAGCACTCAGCACTTCAGCAGTGTCTCATCATATGTGTGATCAACTAGTGCTAAAACTTGATCTCGGTGTTTTTGAGTTTCTTGGTGAAAAACACATTTCTTGGCTCATTCTGGGAAACAAAAATGAGCAAGGAAATGGCAGCTTCTCACTGAGAACTTGAATGTCTTTTTAATAGGGATGTGCAAACACCGAGCGGTTCGGGGTTCGGTCCGTTCGGGGTTTGGATGAACCCAAAACCATTTGGTTTGGTCCATTCAGGCTGAACCAGTTCAGGAGGTGAAGCTGTTTGGGTAGGGCTGGGTGGTTTCCTCTCCCCCCTCCAGACTGCATGGGTGGAAGGGGCGCCGGGGAGCACACACACCCTGCCCAGCCTGGGATTAATTGTTTTAATCCCCCCCCTGGGATTTCCCGCAGCCCTACCTAGTGGTGCCGAGGCTCCAGCCCTGGGTCCGGTGGCATGCAGGTCCGGCAGCAGGTCCAGTGGGGGTGGCACTCTGGAGTGCTTCAGGCCACTTCTAGGCCTTCCAGGTCAAACCAGAAGGCCTAGTGGCGGCCTGAAATGCTCTGCAGTGCCACCCCACCAGACCCGGCCGCGGCTGCTGCTGCTGCCGGACCCAGGGCCACAGCGCGACCTACCTGGGGGTGCCAGGGCTCTAGCCCTGGTCCAGCAGTGGCCACAGCTGCGTCCGTGGGTTCAGCAGGGGCGGTGCTCCAGAGCACTACTAGGCCTTCCGGTTTGACCTGGAAGGCCTAGTAGCAGCCGGAAGCACTCCGGAGTGCCACGACCGCCGGACCCACTGCCAGACCCGCCCACCGCTAGACTCGGGGCTGGAACCCCGGCACCACCAGGTAGGGCCACGGGCAATTCCAGGTGGGGTTTAAAAAAAACAAATCCCAGGCTGGGTGGGAGGGAAGTGCTCCCCAGTGCCCCTTCCACCTGCGCAGCTTGGAGGGGGGAGGGAAAATCACCACCACCACCCAAACTGAGTTTGGAACCTGAACTCGGTTCGGTCGGTTCAGTCGGGGGTCGGTTCGGATTTGGGGTGTCCACAAATGGGCCAAACACCGAACTTCTGAACCGCGTTCGCACATCCCTACTTTTTAACTGCCAATAACTGGCCCTCAGCTGACCAGGGCTGGGGCTTGTCAGTTACAAAAGCTGTGTGCCATCATATAAGATACCACAGTCTGGGAATGGCTTTCCCAGACTGTGGCAGGGCTAAGTCCAAGTTATACATTGGCAGGGAGCACAGCGCACAACTGGGGGTTAATCCTGCTATGGTCTGGGACCTATTTGTTTCTGCCTGCAGTAAACATCTGGCGGGTGGAAACAAGCATGACACCACCATGGGTGGCCACGGAGAGGTAAAGTTTAGTCACCTGTGGTAGAATCATGTTTGAAAATACCTTTAAATACAGTCCTGCAACCCCATAAAGCAACAAAGTCAATGTGAAGTATATAAATATCAGGATTGTGATCCACAGTTCAGAAGTTCTGATTTAAAATCAGAGAAACTCACTGAAATCAATATGAATCTCTGCATGCAGATGTTTTCAGTAGGGCTAGAGAAAAGAACAGATGCACAGCTTGTGAATACCACCATCCCTTGACCAAATGCAATGACATATATGTGTAAAAACAAGTCTTGATTTTATTTTTATTTTTTTTTAAAATTTAAATGTGCATGTAATCATTAGGGATGGGTGAACAGAACGGAGTTCGGAAATTTGGTTCGGTTTGAAATTCAAGTTCGGAAATTCGGTTTGGTTCGATTTAAAATTCGAGTTTGGTTTGGTTGACCGAACAGACCAAGTTCGGTCGAATTCCGAACTTCCGAACCAANGTCCATCACTCAACTGTCCCCTTCTATACCCTCCTCCTACCAAATATGGCACTAAGTTTCGTTTCCTAGCTCAGAGAAGCTAGGGGGTCAAATATCTGGATCACTCCAGTCACGTGCACAATGGTGCCAGCAGTCAATGGAGGCATCTGAAGTTTTCCGGGGTCTGGCCTTGGTAATTGGAACTTCAGACTTTGAAAATTCAGAACTGAGGACAGGAATCCCTGGTAAATTCTGAAGTTTTCCGAGGACTGAGTTTCAGCTCTAATTTTTTTTGCAATTTTAACAAAAGATTAATTCAGTATACTGAATCTGCTACTGGCTCAGAAGCAAGATCTTACAAACCTCAATTTGAAATCTTTATTGTATTCAGGTGTTTTACAGGAATACTGGATAATAAATTGTTTTTCAGAGAGGCTGTGCAACAAATATAAAGAGAAAACCCAGAGCTTGATTTCACTTGCCACATGCCCATAATGCAGTCACAGTTAAACTAAGTACATTAGGATGGATTATTCACTGATAATTTCTGCTAAACATTGTGCCCATAGAAATTATTTGAATCCACCAAAATAACTCCTACCTCCCTAATCCAGTGAACAGCACTCAGCACTTCAGCAGTGTCTCATCATATGTGTGATCAACTAGTGCTAAAACTTGATCTCGGTGTTTTTGAGTTTCTTGGTGAAAAACACATTTCTTGGCTCATTCTGGGAAACAAAAATGAGCAAGGAAATGGCAGCTTCTCACTGAGAACTTGAATGTCTTTTTAATAGGGATGTGCAAACACCGAGCGGTTCGGGGTTCGGTCCGTTCGGGGTTTGGATGAACCCAAAACCATTTGGTTTGGTCCATTCAGGCTGAACCAGTTCAGGAGGTGAAGCTGTTTGGGTAGGGCTGGGTGGTTTCCTCTCCCCCCTCCAGACTGCATGGGTGGAAGGGGCGCCGGGGAGCACACACACCCTGCCCAGCCTGGGATTAATTGTTTTAATCCCCCCCCTGGGATTTCCCGCAGCCCTACCTAGTGGTGCCGAGGCTCCAGCCCTGGGTCCGGTGGCATGCAGGTCCGGCAGCAGGTCCAGTGGGGGTGGCACTCTGGAGTGCTTCAGGCCACTTCTAGGCCTTCCAGGTCAAACCAGAAGGCCTAGTGGCGGCCTGAAATGCTCTGCAGTGCCACCCCACCAGACCCGGCCGCGGCTGCTGCTGCTGCCGGACCCAGGGCCACAGCGCGACCTACCTGGGGGTGCCAGGGCTCTAGCCCTGGTCCAGCAGTGGCCACAGCTGCGTCCGTGGGTTCAGCAGGGGCGGTGCTCCAGAGCACTACTAGGCCTTCCGGTTTGACCTGGAAGGCCTAGTAGCAGCCGGAAGCACTCCGGAGTGCCACGACCGCCGGACCCACTGCCAGACCCGCCCACCGCTAGACTCGGGGCTGGAACCCCGGCACCACCAGGTAGGGCCACGGGCAATTCCAGGTGGGGTTTAAAAAAAACAAATCCCAGGCTGGGTGGGAGGGAAGTGCTCCCCAGTGCCCCTTCCACCTGCGCAGCTTGGAGGGGGGAGGGAAAATCACCACCACCACCCAAACTGAGTTTGGAACCTGAACTCGGTTCGGTCGGTTCAGTCGGGGGTCGGTTCGGATTTGGGGTGTCCACAAATGGGCCAAACACCGAACTTCTGAACCGCGTTCGCACATCCCTACTTTTTAACTGCCAATAACTGGCCCTCAGCTGACCAGGGCTGGGGCTTGTCAGTTACAAAAGCTGTGTGCCATCATATAAGATACCACAGTCTGGGAATGGCTTTCCCAGACTGTGGCAGGGCTAAGTCCAAGTTATACATTGGCAGGGAGCACAGCGCACAACTGGGGGTTAATCCTGCTATGGTCTGGGACCTATTTGTTTCTGCCTGCAGTAAACATCTGGCGGGTGGAAACAAGCATGACACCACCATGGGTGGCCACGGAGAGGTAAAGTATAGTCACCTGTGGTAGAATCATGTTTGAAAATACCTTTAAATACAGTCCTGCAACCCCATAAAGCAACAAAGTCAATGTGAAGTATATAAATATCAGGATTGTGATCCACAGTTCAGAAGTTCTGATTTAAAATCAGAGAAACTCACTGAAATCAATATGAATCTCTGCATGCAGATGTTTTCAGTAGGGCTAGAGAAAAGAACAGATGCACAGCTTGTGAATACCACCATCCCTTGACCAAATGCAATGACATATATGTGTAAAAACAAGTCTTGATTTTATTTTTATTTTTTTTTAAAAATTAAATGTGCATGTAATCATTAGGGATGGGTGAACAGAACGGAGTTCGGAAATTCGGTTCGGTTTGAAATTCAAGTTCGGAAATTCGGTTTGGTTCGATTTAAAATTCGAGTTTGGTTTGGTTGACCGAACAGACCAAGTTCGGTCGAATTCCGAACTTCCGAACCAAGTTTGGCCATTCAAAACCAGGTTTTTTGTGTGTGTGTTGCCACTAGGGATGGACGAACAGAACAGAGTTTAGAAATTCGGTTCGGTTCAGTTTTAAATTCAAGTTCGGTTCGGAAGTTCAGTTTGGTCGACCAAACAGACCAAGTTCGGTCCATACTCCGAACTTCCGAACCGCATTCGCCCATCCCTAGTAATCATAACAGCCCAGAAGAAACAGCAGCTCTGGCTTCTTCTTCTTCCCATGTTTTGCTGTGGCTAAGAGTCATGGTGGGGGGTAGGATACTGAGAAGGGGGCAGGACTTGGTGGGCGGAACGAGGCAGAAAAGAATGCCTGCCCGTTCAGTAGGTTGGACATGCTAAACTTTTGACCGCAGGCTGCACATCTCCAGCGAGCTATCATCAAGTTTGAAAACACTTTTAACGTGCATGCACCTTTACACAAACTCAGAGGTTTGTAAGTCATGAGTAGTATGCTGCTTACACTTTCAAAACAAACAAACACTGAGGTATTTGCTTTGGATTTTTTTTTAAAAATGCATAGTAAAACTGCAAGGACTCTGCAGATAGATAGATATTTTAAAGTAGGCCAAATCTGAATGTAGCAGTGTCCCTTTTAGGTTTCTTTTAATATGATGTTATTCAGATATGACAGCAACTCTTAGTTGCTATAATAATGGCCTAACAGCATTTCTATTATAACGCGTGTCTCCTGGGACATGGCCCAGATCTGGTGGAATAAGACCTCAACTTCATGGTCTTTATCCTGCCATGGGGAAGATGCACATGCCTGGCTTGCTCCTCATCTTGCTGGCATTATTCCAAGCATTTTCAGCTCTTGGTGTTTATACCAGTACTTCACAACTCTTTAGACTCCAAGAAACCTGGCAACTGCTTGTTTGGAGCAGTGCAGCTCAGGTTCTCCATTAAATCATCCACTGACCTTGCCACGATCCCTTCACCTATTTAGATTAAAAGGAAAAAAAGTGCAGTTTGACATGAAAATACAACAGCACAGAAAATAAATACAGAACACTTTCTAGATGTACTGATAACTTCACCCACCAGTAAAACATAGGCACCTGGGAGGAAAGTAGATCAGCTATTTAACATCACATGCAAGTACTGTACACAATTGAGCATGAACAATCAGAAAATAAATTCCAGTTGAAAAAGCAGAGGGGGAAATTAGATATTTAGAATGTTATTCCCACATTGGAAATTTGGCCTGAAGTTTTGGTTAGCATTTCTTATTCTTGAGGAGATTGCAGTCTTTTCTTTAATGACCAAAAGCCATCAAGATCTCCACGTTCAGGAATAATCTGAAAGAACAAACCTCCAAGAGAACACCACTTCCTATTGCCAAGCTGGGAGACTTGTTCAGTATCATATCAGCAGCGAATGTTTTTTCCCTTTAATAACACATGTACTATGACTTTCCAGATTTTCTTCAGAGACCCTTCATCAAAGCATTCGCACAGCTTAACTCTGCTTAACTTGTGAATCTCAATGGCATCAAAGCACATGGCTGTGTTATAGGATATAATGATATAAATATTTCCTCGTATTACAAAGATATTGATTTTGATAGTTGCATATTATTTAATGAATTCCTGAGGGATAGTCTGGCAGGATAAAAAATACACTTTAAAAAAAACAACTTCTGATGTTTTAAAAGCAACTGTGTATGCTAAGTGATTATTGAAACAGTTAGCCTTATGCTGAATACTTAAGCAACTGATTTGGCTTTACAAAGCCTGTGTGTTACCATGATATTTGGTATCTATCATCTAATCACATGGCAGTTTGACAAAGGGTATTTTCAGACGTTACGAGATCATGGTGAACCACGGTGAATACCCACCTGTGGTCACCGTGTCTCGAACGTCTGTTTGGTGGCCACCAGATGTTCGCCACGGTGAATACCCACATGGGGTCAATTTGAACCACGCTTCCCAGGCTAGCTGGGGGAATGTCTCGGGAAGCATGGTCAAAAAGATCCCCAGCGGGGACCAAGAAAAAGTCACATCTGGCCGGTTGCCACGGCCCGGGATCCCTGGCGGGATACCGGGCCATGGCGCTTCCGGCCTGACATGGTGGCTGCAGTGGCCCCGCCACCCGCCCGTCTCCTCGGAGGGCGGGCAGCGGGGTGCGTGAAGGGGGCGGGGCCGTGCGGCCGCACGCTGCGCCGCACGGCCCCGCCCCCTCCCACATTCCCTGACGGGATCCCCCCGGCACGTCTGATATGGCGTGACAGGGTGACCCCGGCGGGGAATGAAAGGGTTGTTTTCAGTATGGGGCCAAGTGGCCCCGTAACGTCTGAAAATACCCAAAGTATTGACAAAGTATAAAACTACTCTGGATACAATTTAAGAATTTTATGGCAGAAAAAACGTGAACACAATAGTTAAGATTCCCATGCTATATATTACTTATATTTTTTATCATCATTACATTAGCTGTCAATGTTTAAAACATACAGTGCTATTAGGTTACAAAGAGCTCCAGAAATTTTGTATTTAACAGTTTTATAGACAGGAATATTGCAGGCTTGGAAACTGATTTTTCCTTGACCACTGGGCTGTTCCTTTGACTTATATAAGTCACTTTACCTAAATGCTCTCCAAATAGAAGTTGGTCCAATAAAAGATACCATCTGAATTACTTTGGGTGTTACAAACGTGATGGCAGAGCACCACTGTCAGAACCAGGCCTGGGAGGCTGCTGCAGACCCAGTCCAGACTGGGTCGGGCTGCGGAACCAACATGCCAGTGGCAGGGCCACTGGGGAGGGCAAGGAGTTGTATGAATTTGTGGCCCGCTGGCCCTGCCCTCGTGCTTCTCCCAGAGCCCCACTCCCGCACCACGGCGGCTAGCCATGGCACCCAATCCGCACCAGATCATGGTGGGCTACAACAAACATGATAGCCTGCTTTGGCCCGATTGGGCAGACCCTACCCCATACTGTGACTCCGGAGGTGTCCAGGATCACAGCCCAGACTTGCCGACAACACAACCTGGGGAAGTCCCAGGCCAGCATCCGGCGGCTGCTGCACAAATGTGTGGGTGAGGTCTGGACCAAAGTGGGACAGAGCGGCCCATCGTCATGTTAGTTGACATCCTTTGTCACCATCTCCTAACGTCTGCCTAGCTTCAGGAACCCATGTTCACTGCATTTTCTACATTGTCACCAATGGTTAAAAATACAATAAACACGGATCCTTGTCAAACTTCAAGCTCTTTGTGGCAGAATCTGCAAGGGGGTGCCTGACACAAAAAGGGCTAATCTGCTTGCAGCAAAGGCTGGAGTTGCAGTCAGTTAAGACAACTAAACCCATGAACCCAGGTGACTGGTCAGATGCCCTGCATGGAAATAACTAGCAGGGCCTGACCCTCAGGTGAGGCTGACTTGGAAAGGATTTAGAGCATTCTTCAGGTGAGCAGAAAGCTCACCTTTGCACCAGCAGAGCTGTTTGACTCTGACAGAACAGTAAAAGAAAACCATTTGGAACAGGTGTTGCATGGAACTGAATTTCCTTTTGCGTTACTCAACCTAACCCCAGCATTTGGCTTGCCTGAAAATAAATATTAATTGGATCACTGACTATTCTATAAAATGAAAAAATCCAAATCCTGCAGCAACCAGGAATCCCACAGTCTGCAAGGAAAAAAAGTTAATTTCTTTGAGAATATTAAATTAGGCAAATTAACTAAATTGTACAAACTGTGCAAATTTTTCAATACAAATCAGTTTTCCAGTATAACATTGGGTGTCTTTTGATGGATGCAGGTGCACCCTTGTGTCTGCCATGTCCAGCCTTGCCTGGGTCCATTTAAAATGGATTGCCATGGCCCATGGTCCCCCCGTGAGGTGCCACCTCCCCCAAACGCTAGAGTTGTGGGGGGTCGCTCGCTGCTCTAGGCTGCAGGCTGCAACTCTATGGGGTTGCCCAGGGCACAGGATGAGAGTGGGGCTGCAATGGCCATTCGCTGAGCAGACTGACAGCAGCTCCACTTTTGGCTGGTGCCCTGGGTTTGGGCGACCTGCTCTGCTGGTGGTGCTGCGGGATGTCTCGGAGCACCACAAGTGGGTCTGCTCTGCCTGTATAGCTGGCAGCCCCCCTTTACACTGATGGGCTCCCGGGGGCGAGGTGGAGTGGAGTGGAAGTGGTGCTGCCATCCATCTGTTTACATCCATTAAATAAGCTTTAGACATCGTGCATCTTAAAAACATTCACAAAACACACACACACACACACACACACACTTGTTGTGTGTGTAAGGTATCTAATGTTTTTTCTCTCTCTCCTGCAAAGGGATATGAGCTACTCCTCTTCAGCAGTGGTGGTGGGGGCCTCTGGAGTTTCAGATGACATCTCATTGTCTAGGTTTAAACTTTCTATGTAGGCTGTAAGTCTATGATTCCAGAAACAATTTCTGTGAGAATTTGGTGCCAAATGCCAAATTCCACAAAAATGATGGCAATCACAGCAGTGCAGAGTTCACTTCAACCTGTATATATTATCATGTTTAGAAGGATTTCATCATATTGGATTATTTCTGCATTTTTAGCAATCAGAAACATTTATTTGAAAATGTATTCCAATTAATCAAGATGATTAATATTTCCTGATCCCTTATTACCTGTTATTTTGAAAAAATTTAAGGTATGACACTCTCAAGATGTTGCACTTCAGAAATAAGAACAAAACATAGGAACATATGGGGTGGGGTTTTTTACACACATATTTCTTCTGCATATTTGCTGTTACATCCTGAACTTCCTGTGTGTCTAAATCATTCACTCAGATCTTAAACATTTGGCTCTTTGAACTTCTGCATAGAACTTCTCGTGTAAAAAGTTCTCCTGGTAAACTGCTTTGCTCCAGGCAGCTGTGGTCACTTGGTTTCCATGACAGCCCCTCACGTCTATAGCTGCAGCTACTTTAGACTGCCTCAGGGCAGTGTTTGTGTGAAGAATGCATCCAGGAACTGCCTCAGGACTTGTGGACTTGTAAACCCAGAAGATTGAAAGACCAACAGTTTAAAGTGTGTGTAAAAATGCCCATGAAGTGTCATGCTGGGTCAGATCAATAGTCCATCGAGCGTGGCGACTCTCCCTCGCTTTGAGGAAGTACCCAATTTCAAGTACCCAACTGGTCATAATAGTGTTTTCTTTCCCTGCTGTTCTCTTCCATCTCCCAACAGTCAGATTCTGCCCCCCCCAGTCTGTTTCTACTAATAGCCATTTAAACCAAGCATTTAAACCCACCTGTGCTACTGTTAAAGCCTTGTTTAAACCCAGCTTCGCTACTGGCCTCACAACGTCCTCTGACAACAAATTTCACAAGTTAATTGTGTGCTGATTGAAAAATAAGGTGCTGGCATTCAAAATAATTTAAATTAATTCTTGTGAAGCTTATTATTTATCTATTTAATTCAATTATTAGCCTGCCCTACACATGCACCACATACACATAAATATACATAAAGTAAAGCTCATAAAATAAATCATGTAAAAAATCCCATTTAAGAACAGTTTCCTAAACCTTATCCCCACCTGCCACATGCCAGACCAAACAGATAAGTCTTACATTGCGTGCTTTTAAATGGACGCAGAGGCTTTTTGTCCCCAGAGCTGTTCTGGGGGTGCACCCTCATATCCAGCTGCTTTCAGTCTCACCTGGGTCCTCTTTAGATGGACCCAGTGAGTTCTTGGGCCCGCGGTCCACCCACATGGCCCCCACACACTATAGAGTTGCAGGCAATTGCCCAACACGCTAGGCTGGCATCCTCATCTCTATGGTGTTGTCCAGGAGTGGAGTTGCAGCATGGGTCTGTCTATCAGCTGGACAACAGCTCCACTTTCGGCCGGTTCCCCGTGTTTGGCCAGCTCACTCCACCACCGGAGTTCTGGAATGTTCCGGAGCACTGCTGGTGCGGTTGCTCCGCTCGTATATCTGACTGGGCCTTTTTAAACCAACTGGCCAACCTGGGGGTGAAGCAGGTTGATGCAGGCAGAACCAGAGCTACTGTGTGTCTACATTTTAAAAATTATTTATTTATTATACACCAGGTGTTTCGCGAGATTGAAAAGTGATTCTCTTTTCAGCCCTAGTTCTAATTCCATAATAATCACCAACGAACCAGGAAGAAGAAAATATCCCTTGCAAATTTATTTATATTTGGTATTTGTATTATTTACCCTATTATATACCTCATTTTAAAAACTGCTTAAATACGTGTTACTTGGAGATATGCATCTCATTCTGATTAAAGTACTCTACCAGTGCCAGTTTAAATGAACTAATGGAGATTGTTCTGGTGGAGTGTTTTGAGGACTGGAGCCTTTTTGTTTTCAATGTAAATTACTGTATATACTGCCTTAATTACACTTCTGCAAAACACTGCCTAATACATATTATATTTACTGAGACCTGTATGGCAGTCTTTTGGGTAAACATATATCCTTTCCTTTGTCTAATTGCATATTTACCTGAGAAGCCTAACTGTTTTGGATGAGATGCTCTGGTCTCTCGAGCCCCCAAAAGCTTTGAATTGCATTATTTTTCTTCTTTTTTAATCATGATAATTACATTTAATAATGAAATTCAAATAACGTTTAAGGAGGAAATTTAAAGCAGAAGAAAACTTCTAAAGGAAAAATGTAAAAGGTAACAAGACAAATCCTAAATCCATTGAAGCTAATGGCAAAAGCTGTTTGTATGTCAAGGATTTCCTTTTCCCCCATTGTATATTTTTAGTTTACATTATGCCATTTCTAAATGTAGGATGTCTTGGTCTTTGAATAAGAGCATCTTTATCACAGCTTTGTTTCTCCCTCCCTTCAGTTCTGAATTTAGCGATAAGCATACATTGAATTGCTGAGATCATAGTCAGTTGCAAACAATCACAGTGTGTTTCTGATTTCAGTGCAAGGTGAAAGAGAAGATTTTGCAAATACTAGATTGTTCTCATAACAAATCTCTTTAAGACTGTAGTTTTGCAAGCTTCCCTACCACAAATTTGCATGTCATCTTATAAGCAGATGTACTCGGCAACCCTCAAAACTCTCAAAAAAGAGAAGATCTGTACCGATGAATGACCTTTGGTGCAGTGATAAAGTGGAGGCCAGGCCACAATTTAGGTCAGAATGCATACTGTTTAGAAAAAACAACACAACCCCCAAAATGCTGGTTAAGGTCTTGAGAAACCCTTCCAAACTTGGTGTTTTAAAATATTTCTTTAGACCAGTCATCACCAGAACTGCACATTAATTTCCTCAAAGCCAGATTCATGACAGAGTACCTATGGGGAAGTTCTGTCAATATCACAGAAATTCTCAAATTGGGTCATAATCCCAAGTAAGGTCACTCTATGTATAAGGTCACAATCATGACTAATATTCAGTATACTGTGCATGTCTGTGTTGCTGTCGGTAGTCATATTAATATGTCACAAAATGGGGTCACACAGGCAAAAAGTCTGTGAATCAATGCAACAGAATCTAAGAGCTCTGATTTGAAGTGCCTTGGCGCCAATTACTAGACAACAGTGTCTCCATATTAGCATATTACATAAAAATTAGTCATCGGTAGACTCCTTTCTGTAGGCTGCAAAACAACCTCTTGCAAAGGACCCACTCATTTAAGGTATCATTTATTAGGAAAATTTGTACCTTCAGCTCAGTCAAAACACTGTATACAAAGTACAAGCTGATAAGCTTTTATACGGTTGTACTGTTTTATGGTTATTTATTCAACCCCTGTTAACTTCTTTCAACACGTCTGCTTTCCTTGTTTAGAAAGTGAACACAGGGAGGGTAAAAATAGGAAATCCGTTAAGAAGGATTTAATGAAAACAGGAAAAAAACATGCTGACGTATTTTACTGTGCAAATCAGAGAACCTTTTTCACAATCAGTATGATTGTTTGCCATCTCCAGGTTGCTCCCCGGTTGGTAACTAGTAATGAACAAATCTATATGCTGCCTGAATCCATTGCTGTGTGGTTGTGAGTCATTCTCTTCACAATTTTAAGGCCCCTGATGGTTTGTTTATCACTGTCATTCACTCTGGTTATGTATAGAATCTAAAAGAGAATAAGGCTTCCTATGTTTTCTGTTCGTGGCTGTACTGTTCACAATGTAGTGTTAGGCTATAGTTCTCTTATGGCACAGAAAATCAAAAATTAAGTTACAATCATGACGGGCCCTAGAAGAGTCTATGAGTGAAAACAAATGAGACAGTAGCCTGTGCTAGCCCATGTTAGCACAGGAATCACCTGCTTATCAGTTAGGTTACCAGATGTTTACCCATCCTCAGAGTGGGCGGGCAGCTGCTATGGTACACATAGGCCAGAAGCAGCTGGTGATACAGTCCAGACAAAGTCCCAGTCACCTGGGCTAAACTGGGCTAACAGTCACCCCCCCATCTGTTAAGCCCCACCCACCTCTTTAGGAGGCGAGGTCCGAGGATCAGGCCCGGAGGAGCATACTCATCCTGGCTGCCAAACAGCTGATCAGGGGCCTGGAGGAGTACCCCCAATCATCCACTTAGCACATACACCCAGGTCGGGTGAGGGCACGCCTCCGGGGCCCCCATCAGCTGTTTGTCAGCAGCTGTTCCTGGGGCCCAAACCTGCTGGGCAGTATGGGTTCAGGCATCCTGTCCTGAATGGATGCTCCTGAGCCAACCCATGGCATGAAGGGACTTGTGACAGCAACCCCTGCACCCTGATTACTAGGAGAGGGATTTTCGTGTGAACAGCTCTCCTTGCTGACCTGATGAATGGTGCTGTGGCCCTCTCTGTGGGAGCTGTGGAGCCCCTGTGTCATTTGTTTTCACCCTATGAAAGGAAAAAAACAGATGACCAGTTTCCCTTTTTGCCTTTTTTCTTTAAGGCTTTGTGGCATGTATGACTCAATTGCAGCATTTTTTTTTATGATGAAAGAAAAATATACGCAAATGTATCAGACGTTTTTGAAATCTCTCTTTCTGATAAACACCCTCCTTCTATATCATTCAGTCCCAAAATATTAATGTGTTCAGATTCCATTTGCCCCTTCTGACCCTGCTTATTCCAATTCCTTGACCATAGACAAACCTCTTTTGTCATAAGCAAGCAGTTTTAAAAAAAGAAAAATAGCCTAAGACACAAAAGAACATCTTTAACTCAGACTTTATTCAGCTCCTGGAACTGGCCTCTGGATACAATCCCTAACCCCAACTGAGCTCGGGGTAATAGAGCAGGGGTATTTTCAGACGTTACGAGATCACGCTCAACCACAGTGAACCACGCTCAACTCCGCGGCGGGGCCAAAGGGCCCTGAACGTCTGTTCTGTGCGCACCAGATGTTCATCACGCTCAATACCCACATGGGGTCAATTTCAACCACGCTTCCCGGGCTAGCTGGGGAAATATCCCGGGAAGCGTGGTCAAACGGACCCCCACTGGGAACCAAGGAAAAGTAACATCTGGATGCCAATTCCCGCGTGGAACGAAAGGAAACGAGCCCCAGCCGGGGACAAGGCACGCAGCGTCGCTGCCGGGCAACCAGCAACAACACAACCACCGGAGGGAGATTTAAAGCGAAATCAGCAGCAAGCAAGCGTGGCGGGATGGAGCGAGGAGGGAGGCAGAAGAGAGCAGAGGCAGAGAAAGCCACAAAGGCAGTGGAGGAGGCGCAGGAGGTGGAGGCAGGGGCAGCGATGCAGGTGGAGGGGGCACAGGTGGAGGAAGGGGGCACAGGGGTGCACCCGACCAGGGAGGCGGCCCAGGCACAATACTCACAGCTGCAGCCGGGTCGAGACGCCCCGGGGACAGCGGCCGGAACGGGCCCGGAGGAGGCACCCAGGAAAAGGGTAAGGGGAAACAAGGGGAGGGGAACAGGGGGCAC
>QEPC01000119.1:3260526-3278434 GCA_003113815.1 Sphenodon punctatus | reverse complement strand
TCCTGTGCTGTCACCCCCTCCACCACCACCGCCTGTGCCCCTGCCTCCCCCTCCTCCTCCTCGCCCCTCGCTCTCTCCTCCGCCACCGCTCTCTTCCTCCTCCTCCCTCCTCGCTCCATCCCGCCACATTCACCAGCCGCTTTTTCCCTCCGGTGAGTGTGTTGATACCGGTTGCCTGGCAGCGACGTTGTGCTCATTGCCCACACCTGGGGATGATTTCCTTTGATCCTGGGTGGTGGCTGGCGTCCAGATGTGACTTTTGGTTGATCATGGGTGGGGATATCGTTCACCACGCGTCCACGGGAATTGGTTTGGCTAGCCCGGGAAGCGTGGTTGAAATTGGCCCCGCGCGGGTGTTCAGCGTGGTGAACATCTGGCGGCCGCTGAACAGACGTTCAGGGCGCCTTGGCCCCACCGCGGGGTTCACCGTGGTTCACTGTGGTTCAGCGTGATCTCGTCACGTCTGAAATCACCCTAAGATGTGTGAAACACCTTCCTTCAAAATATGCGCTCTCTGTAAAATATGCACTCCCTGTATCAAGAGCATGTTTCAACTAAATAAATCACAAATCCAGGGTAAGATAGATATTGGCTCATGCCAATGTCCACCTTATAAATTATGATTTAAAAATTCTAAATGTAGCTATAGCATCCAGATACAGCCATGAGGAGATTCATGTCACTCTAAATTCTTTTACTGTAACTATAATTGACTTAATATCACAGCAAAAAAAGGCACATATTTTAACTTTGTTGGTCTTGAGGGAAAATAAGGCTTGATATTGTACTTCCTGTTGCTCTTTTGCCAAACTAATGTCTGAGCACATGATTTAAGTCTGAGCTGTTAACAAGAGAACTAACAGATGTAATTAGTATAGCAATAACAAAGAGAATAATGAACAACCGTTGATAGGGTTTTCCTGCAGTAATTCCTGGAATTATTAGTTATTATTTGTATTCGAGAAGTGACTGCAGTGTGCTAGTGTTGATAACATACCCAGGAAAGCATCATACATGAGTGGGAATCCACTCTTGACATTCAGTCCAAAGGAAAAAAAGGGAAAGAAAAACCACGGGTTGTGGGAAATCGTAATTGACTTAATTCAGCCTGCAGTATAGCAAGCAGAATGGAAAGGAGTACGTTAAACCGTTACATAGCAAACTGACTTTAGTCTGGTGTGTCTCTTTCCCCTTTCTGCCCTTGTTTTCTTTTATTTGACATGTTCATCTAGAGTGAAGTGGGGATGGCTAAGTGTAGATATTAAAAAGTGTCCCCCCACCCCCTGGCCTACAATTTAGATCCCGTAACACAGATTGTTTCTGAATTATTGAGCTCAACTACATTTCTCTACTCGTGGGGCAAAAAAGGTTTCAAAATGCCCCCTTGGGCAGGGCCTGAAGAGCAAAGCAGCCGTGTCAATGGGTATTCCCTTCCAATAGCAATTCAGCAGCACATTTTCCAACCTTGTCTATGAAGAGACCGCACGTCTGGAAGCTGTGGCGCTTGAAAGCTACTGACAAAACTGCACTGCCATGCACAAACCCTGGTGGCTACTGATAGAACTGCACCACTGACATAGCTATGCTGTTCCATGTGTGTGCTTGGCAACCACTGACAAGTCTGCACTGCCATCACGCATGCCTGGCAGCCACTAATAATACTTCTCTGGCGCATGCACCTGATGTCCACTGCTGAAATCAGGTCCTACCTCCACCACAGATAGGAAAGAAGAGCAGTTGGATGGGTCTGGACAACGGATGGGGCACAGGAATTCAAGTGGGTGTTGGAGGGATTTGTGGGGCAGCAGGGACTATGGCTGCATTCTCACCTGTGGTGGCCGTGGCAGCAGCGGGAGGGGCGAGGGAGACATGGCAGCGCAGAGGAGCCAGCGGCTGGGAAAAAAGCCGGTGCGAATGGGGATCTGCCGCGCCTTCTCTCGTGCATGTCAGGGCAGGATTTTTCACCCTGACATGCACGAGAGAAACCACAGCAGATCCCCATTCACACCAGCTCTTTTTCCGGCCGCCAGTTCCTCCGCACTGCCGCATCTCCCTCGCCCCTCCCGCTGCCGCCACCACCGCTGCAGGTGAGAATGCAACCTACGTTAGTACCTTAGAAGAGAATGTGTGTCTGTTTGTGTCTCCATGTGCGTATGTGTATGTGAGAGAGAGACCTTGAACAAATCACTGAGGGGCAGATGTCTAGGTAAGAGGACAAGTCTTATTGGATGAGGTGTACATGCCCCTTTAGCTACTTGAAATGTTGGGAGCTATGCATGAGGACAGAGTGTAGAACTGTAGTTCTCTCCTGTACCTCATAACTAGGTGCTAAATCAAGAACATCGTGAGTGTGAGCTAAAGCTGCAGTGGGTAGCACATTTGCTACCGACAAGAAATACCCACATTTTTTGGCACCCCTAGTAGGCATCCAACTGGGTACCTGCCCCCGCATTGCTTGCCTGGTGTCTGAAAATGAGGGTATTACTGGTGTGTCCCAGCATCCTCTGCTGCAACTCCCCAGGCTGACTTACCTCGCTGCTGGGCAGCTGCTCCTCCAGTCCTGGTCACTGCTTGCTGCTCCTCCCCAGTCTGCATACCACTCAGCTGAGCTGGGGACTTCCCCACTCAGTTTTTTCTGAGGGGGGGGGACAGGGAGGCCAATTCCCAACTGTACCCCCCAATAGGTCCTTCATTTCCAGGGGGATCCAAAAGGGGATTCATCCATGTGCACCCCTCATCTGGGTCCTTCTGGGAATGGTGGACCATTTAGGGGGGAGAACGCACGTGGAAAGAAGCCACCTCTCACACACACACCCGAAAAGGTTCATATAGGAAGTCTCCAATTCATCTAAGGAGCATGGGGACTGGAAAGGATCAGGGAGCACCAAGCAGTGACTGGACTAGAGGAGCAGCAGTCCGATGGTGAGGTAAGACAGGCTGGGGAGTCAGACAGTCCATCAGGTCATGTTTGGGTACCAGTTGGTGGAACCGGGGTAAGTCAGGCACCCCAGATTCAATGGGGTGCCCGACTTCAACTTGCCGAGTACCCGGCTGCAGCTCTAGTGTGAACCTTAACTGTACATATTCTGTCTTGTTTGGAAAAAGAAAAGCAAGGAAGTACAGCAACCTCAATGCATGACAAATGCAGTTTTTGTATATCTGAGCTTCCTGATGTTTCGAAACTTTGGTTAAGCAACATAATGCGTATGACTTGTATGTAAGAAGTCACATCCTTTGTCAGCATGTTTTGAAAATGGAATAATTTTCCCATAATGCGGTGTCATGCTACTTGTAGCACTGATAGAGTAAAAGGTTGCTATACTGGTAACAGTGCTATGACTGATGCATTGTCAAATCTAAAATGCTGTTGAGTGAACTACGTCGTCATTTAGTGCTGCCTGCTGGTGCCACTGAGAGCTATATTACATCTTTTTAATGCAGGCTGCAACTTACCTCATTAACACACACCAATGACATCAGCAACTACGTCTACATATCTAACTGTATTCACTGAATAGTCCATTTGATGTGTCATTCATAGATCTGTCTATGTGGTTCTTCCTTCCATAATTATTACCAACCACGGAAATGCAGATGAGATTATTACTAGCTAATGACATCATTAGCAGTTATGAGAATGCAAATGACATCCTATTCCCATCAGGAACTTAGTGCAATTGCTTGAAATGATCTTACTTGTATACTACAATTCCAGTTTTGCCATTTTGGACACATTTCAATATTTTCAGCTTAGGAAAAGGCAGTGCAGTTCTTTTTAGATCTACCCACATTTCTTTGTAAACACGAGGGATACAGGACATTATAGCTTTTCATGATGATATTACAAAAAACTAAGGCATTGCATTAACTTTTACAGTTTTTCCAATCTTTAAAACGAATATTGGTTGTAAAATAAAATAATTCATACAGAAATTATTCAAAGTTCCTTATAAACTTTAATTTGGATTTCTACATGGTTCAATTTGTCCCTGCTTTGGGCAGAAGTTTAACTGAAGCCTTCATTAGGGTTCATGATACTACCTGAGCAGAAAATAATAGATTGCATTCACTTTTGTTAACATTATCGCACAATGTTATCTGAGATTCTGTTGTGCAACAAGCAGCACAACAGCTGTGTGTCTCCTAAAACTACGTAACTGTTGGTAATGTTGATTGTCTAGTGGTGACTGCTGTTTGGGGACAGAGTTGTAAATTAAATAGTGTTTATGCTTGGCAGAACAGTAAAGACAATTCTTTCAATCAGGGTTCTCTTGTCCCCTATAACAAAGCTAAACACGTGGACCTGTGAGTTCTGAGCTTCATAAATATATTCCAAACTCTCCCTATGTTCCCCTTTCCAAGACTGTAAGCCCCCCAGAGCAGAGAAAACTGTCTCCAATTGGTGATTATTCAGCAGCTGGAACATTGCTGGCATTATAGAGTGGCAGGATTCACTCTATAGTTAAGGTATGTTGTACGCTCCATTATAAAGCCCAAATATTCTATTCATTATAAAATTGACATTATGAAAGTTAGGATAGTGAACTTTGAGGTGAAGCATCACTGGAGAACGTGGTTCATCTTGTCCACATTTCATCCGAATCGGTTGGATAACATCTGAAATATTACTATTTTAAAACTGCAGTCTGAAGTCTGTTTTTTTCAAAAGTTAGACCATCTCAATCTTGGCAGGGTAAAGGTGTTTTGTGTTAGTGCGGAGGTCTTTTAGAAAATTCAAGAAGGCTGTCAAGGAGTGCCTTCTGGTTTACTTTTTGTTAATCCGGTTAGTAGCTTTTAAGTTATGACATCTTGAAAATTAAATGTTAGCCTCTGGAGACCATCCTGAGTGTGGAGTGCTTGCAAATATTCTATGGGTGTCTTTAGACATAATGTCAACGGGTGTCTGAATGTGTGTTTTGACCTTGATATGAACACTGGTTTTGCCCTGTGTTCACCACGTGGCACTGCTTAGACACAGCCCATATTGGAGCAAATTGGTGTTTTCCTCGCCACCCGATCTCAGCATACAAGCACTGCCGCATTGTTCCCCATGTTGTATCATGCCACGTGATACCATCAGTCACAACGTTGACCACGTGTTCAGGTGGAACATGCAAATTATTCTTGGGATGCAATGATGTTCACGTTGCATGGCCAAATTGATGTTGGGATTGTTATGGTGCTTACACACAACAGCCAAACATGTGTTTGTTATGTCTAAAGAAATCCACTTTGTAATGCAGAGACAGTTTAAAATAAAACAGTCTTGAATACTGGGGACTACCACTCCCAGCAGGCACTGCTTGCTACAGCATATCAGTGCTGAGGAAAGAGAGGGAACTGTGTGGTGAAACGCAGCAAGGGGTTGCTATACAGCTGAGCCACCAACCTCACTATGTTCATCCAAATCTCTAACCTGGGGTCCCCACTAGGGGTGGGATATCAGGCAAAATACCAGTTACCGGTTTTACCGGTTACCGGTTTACAAAAAAACGGATTACCGGATTAAAATCTGATTACCGGTGCCGGATTTATTGCATTGATTTCAATGGGGAACTCTCCCCATTGAAATCAATGGGGGAAAAAAATACCTCCCACCTCCCCCTCCCAGGCTGTGCAGGTGGAAGGGGGACACCCCCCACCCACCCTGCCCAGTCTGGATTTTTTTAAAACAATTTTTTACCCTAAGTTCCTACTAGTGCGGGCTCCGGGCCGCCACCAGCGACCCGGAGCCCGCACCAGCAGGTACTAGGGTGATCCCTGGGGTGGGGGGTGGTTTAACATACACCCCAACCCCGGGGATCACCTTACCTCCCCACCCAGGGATCGCCTACCTTGGCACTATGGGCAGCGGCGGCGGGCTGGTGGCTTCAGCGCTTTTTAGGCCTTCCGGGGAACTTCCAGAAGTTCCCCGGAAGGCCTAGAAAGCGCTGAAGCTGGCAGCCACAGCCAGCGCTGAAGCCGTTGGACCACCGTCTCCACCTCCGCCGCCGCCCGGAGCGCCAAAGGTAGGCGATCCCTGGATGGGGAGGTAGGGTGATCCCTGGGGTGGGGTGTGTGTTAAACCACCCCCCACCTCAGGGAACACCCTAGTACCACAGTACCTACCTGCTGGTACGGGCTCTGGGTCGCTGGTGGCGACCTGGAGCCCGCACTAGCAGGGACTTCGGGGAAATTTTTTAAACAAAAAAATCCAAGGCTGGGCAGGGTGGGGGGTGTGTCCCTCCTTCCACCCGTGCAGCCTGGACTGGGGAGGGAAAGTGTTTGTGGGGGGGGTTGTTTCTTTTTTTACATTGCGGCCATTCATTTCAATGGCCGCAATGTAAAAAAATCCGACACGGGGATCCGGTACCGGTACCCCCAAATACCGGAGTAATCCAATACTACTGGTACACCAAAATACCGGCAGTATCGGATACCAGATGATTCAAACTTCCCCACAGCTGGCAAACCTCATATGAACCTAGTTTTCATGGCCACTATCTGGGTTCCAGAAATAAGAGGGGAACCACACAACCCAGGACATGTGAAACCCAGAAGTTTATAAGCTCACAGCTTCCCAATGCACCCTAGTTTTTTTGCTTAATCTGGCTTGGGTGGAGAAAATGCATTGATTTCATTTAAGTGAAATGATTGCATAAACTATAGTTATTAATTTAAATGAATTTATTTTAATTTGAATTTAATGTGTTTGCTTACTCTTAGCTCGGGAAAAAATGAATTTATTTGAAAATGAATGCATGCACTGATGATAATTTTTAATTATCTTAGTCTTTGGGGTGCCTACCTGCCTTTCTCTCAGTTTGAGAAACTTGATGTAAGAGAAATCTTACCTGTTCACTCTTGGTATTGTAGTTTTGAGTTTGCTTTGCATTCCAGTCATGAGTTAGTGGAGGAAGAAAAATCCTGCGTGGTGGTTTAAGAATCTGTGGTTTTGAGTTTTGGTTTGAATCTCAGTCACAGTTTAATGGGAGATATTAATATTGTTGTTTATATAGCGCAAGCAGTGTACCACTACCTGGCACTGTACAATCCACAGTCAGAGACCACCGGTCCCTACCCCAAAGGGGCTTACAATAAGAGGGTGATTTCAGACGTTACGTTTGTCCAAAATCACCACAGTCAACCTCAGTCAACCACGGGGTGGGTGGTGTGGGTGGTGTGTGTGTGTGTGTGTTTGTGTGTGTGTGTGAGCTGAGGTGAACGTCTGTTTGCACGCATCCAGATGTTCACCTCAGTCAACCACCCCGTGCGGTGAATCTAACCACGGTTTGTTCTCCTGTACCACGGTGGCGAACGAAGCGTAGTTAGGGGGAATCCGGAACATGGTGAAGGAAAAGTAACATCTGTTACCTTACCTCCACCATGTTCCAGGGACCCGGTGGCGGGCGGTGGCAGTGGCTGGATAGGCCATTGCGGCTGCCTGTCTCAGGGAGGGCGGGCAGCCAGGGAGCGCTGGGGTGGGGCTGTGCGGCTGCATGCTGCGTCACATGGCCCCACCCCCTCCTGGAGGGTGTGTGTGCCCCTTTAGATGTTACGGCCGGGCACTTTCACCACAGGCCGTGGTTTGGCAGTTCCCATGGCTGGGGGCAAAGGGGGGAACGTCTGTTGGCTGCCCCCTTCACCCCCGGCCGTGGTCCGAACCACCCCATGGCCTGTAGTGAAAGCACCCGGCCGTAACATCTGAAATCACCCTGAGAGACAAGGGAGGGGGAGACGAGGGAGGGGGAGACATCAGGAAAGATAAGAGTACATTCATCATGAGATTGGGAAGTTGCAGGTTCACATGCTTTGCTTAGTTACAGGGAATTAGGTTTTGAGTGAGGGGGAACACTCACTCAGTTCCCCCTCACTCAGAACTCGTTTAGTGGTTTGCATTTCAATCCTTGAAATCTTATGTAAAAAGAACCCTACTTTTGGGTTTTATTCACAGTGATTTAGTGGGACTAGCCTATGTATGCAAAGCTAAAACAAAGCAAAGTAATGTTTGTCAAGGAGTGACCCATGGGAAAAATAGAGTGCAATCTTTCCAATCTGAGGCTATGCATTTAAATAAATATAAGCTGCAGTAGTGTGCTGCAGTTTGCCATATTCAGTAGGGATGGGCGAACAGAACACTGTTCGGATGTTCAGACGTTCAGTTCGAAACCCGAGTTCGGGTTCAGTGGAGTTCGGTCTGGCCGAACTTGGCCAAACATTCAAAAAAGTGCTATCAGTACCGAAACCTAATTTTTTTTGGTATCAGTATTTTTGGCCCTGAAACCACCCCTGGTGTCCACCCCTGCTGCCAGGAAGTCTGCTCCTCAGCTTCCTTCCCCTTCCAGTCACGTTTTTCCCACCCAAAGTCACATTTTTCCCGATCCCGAACTTATCCGAACTCATCTGAACTTTTCCGAACTGTTCGACCATTCGGTTCGGTCATCTGAACAGGCCGAGTTCGGCCTGAACTCTGAACATCCGAACGATGTTCGCACATCCCTAATATTCAGTCAGCTAAGCTTTCATGTTACAAAATCATTGTCACCTGTTATAGATCCATCTGTGCCTCTGCTTTACTTTTATGGTTAGAGTTGAACTAAAAGCCAGCCATGAATGATTGAATTTTTCATTGGAAGTTGAATATTGTAAACCACAGTCACTGTTTCTTTCATTGTAGTTACACCTTTTAAAAAACAACCACCACCACCACCAATCACTTCTGGTTGGCTCTGTTGGATCTTATCAATCCTTCCAGATGTAAACCACCAGAGAGTTTGCCTTGTACTGTAGAAGTTCGAAATCACTTAGCCTTTCTGTGCCTCAGTTTCCCCAATGGTACAAGGGAGTGGAGGTTAGAGGTGCTCACCTTTGCAAAAGGCAGGATGCAAGAGAAAGGGGGCATAATATTGGTTGGGGGGTTTGAATCCCTCCTAGTCATGATCTTGGGAGAAAAATCTTGCCTGATTTCATTGGTTTGCATTTCAATCCTCACTGACACTCAGCATGCACTGGACTGGAATGTCCTATAGTTACTGTCTGTCTGCTGGAGGGGTTGTGATGGTGGTTTTAATCTTGATGTGAATGAAATCTATGGGTTTTGGGGGGTTTGAATACCAGTCACATTTTAATGGGGGAAATTCTCCTTAGTTTGCATTTCAATCTTAATCTGATGTATAAAGAACCCTGGCTTTGGGTTTTACTCACAGTGATTTAGTGGGACTAGTCCATGTATACAAAGCTAAAACAAAGCAAACTCTGTCACGGAGTGACCTATGGGGAAAATAGAGTGAAATTCTCTCCAATATGAGGCTATGCATTTAAAGAAATATAAACTGCACTAGTGTTTTGATGTGCTGAAAATTGCCATATTCAGTCAGCTAAACTTTCATGTTACAAAATCGTTATTATCTGTTATAGAACCATCTGCGCCTTTGCTTTACTTTTATGGTTAGAGCTGGACTAAAAGCCAGCCATGAATGATTGAATTTTTCATTGGAAGTTGAATATTGTAAACCAGTCACTGTTTCTTTCATTGTAGCCACAACTTTAAAAAAAAACCCAGCTAATTTAGCTCCGTTGGATCTTATCAATCCTTCCAGATGTAAACCACCAGAGAGTTTTCTAACTTGTACAGTACAAGGAAATCACTTTGCTTTTCTGTGCCTCAGGGTGATTTCAGAAGTGACGTGGTGAATGTCCACCACAGTCAACCTCAGTCAAACGCGGGGGATAGTGAAAGTGCCGTGCATGTCTGTTTGCTTGCATCCAGATGTTCACCACAGTCAAATGCGGCCCAGGGTGAAGCTAACCTTGCTTCGTGAGGTCGGGGCGGGCGGAGGTCCAGAAGTGTGGTGAATGGTCACCCCGGGAGGGGTGAATGAAAAGTAACTTCTGAATGGAAACCCACAGCCGTGGTGGAAGGAATTGACCACAGCCGCGGTGCATTCTGGGGCTCGAGCCACAGTCCACATCTCCACTGCATGTCTGTTGTGTTCCCCCGGCCCCTGTTCTCTCTGATTGCCCCCGGGAGGTGGTCACGATCCTGTCACTTCTGTTGGGCCGCACGTGTCACCACGACATGCGTTGAATCCGTTTACACCGGGCTGGGATTCACTGTGGTGAATTGGAACGCATCACTTCTGAAATCAACCTCAGTTTCCCCAGCGGTAGAAAGGAGAGGAGGCTAGAGATGCTCACATTTGGAAAAGGCAGAATGCAAGAGAAGGGGAGCTTGATATTGGTTTGGGGGTTTGAATCCCTCCCAATCATGATTTTGGGAGAAAACTCTTGTGTGGGTTCATTGGTTTGCATTATTATTATTATTATTATTAAACATTTATAAAGCGCCAGCAACAACCTGGCGCTGTACAGAACATATAATCAGCTGCGGTCCCTACCTGTGGCTTACAATCTAAAAGACAAGGAGGGGGAGACAAGGAGAGGGGACAGTGGGAGAGACATGGGAGAAGACAAACAAACATTCAGGCGGATGCGAAGTCTCAGGCGCGTGTACTTGGCTTGGTTACAAGGTGGTCGGTAGCAGCAGTCAGCAGAGGAGGGCCGACAGTAAGAGCAAGGGGAAAGACTAGAGGGCATTGGGAAAGGCAGCATGGAAAAGGTGGGTCTTGAGGAGGGATTTGAAGGAGCGGAGGGAGGAGGCGAGGCGGACGTCGGCAGGGAGGGAGTTCCAGGCATGCGGGGCAGCGAGGGAGAAGGGACGAAGGCGGTTGGGCGAGCAGGAGAAGCGAGGGAGAGCGAGGGAGGGGACAGCGGAAGAGCGGAGAGCGCGCGCAGGAGCGCGTAGGGCGATTAGGTCCGAGAGGTAAGGGGGAGCTTGGTCATGGAGCGATTTGAACGTGAAAACCAGGAGTTTGAACAGGATACGTTCCGGAAGGGGGAGCCAGTGAAGGGAGAGGAGGAGAGGCGTCACATGGTCGAAGCGACGGGCAGAGTGAATGACCTTGGCGGCAGAGTTTTGGATCGCCACAAGGGGGGACAGGTGGGAGCGAGGGAGGCCAGCAAGGAGGAGGTTGCAGTAGTCGAGGCGAGAGATAACCATGGCATGAACAAGGATTTTGGCCGAGGAGACAGATAGAAAGGGGCGAATGCGGGCAATGTTGAGGAGAGCGAATCGGCAGGATTTGGCCACAGAGTCAATGTAAGGTTTAAAGGAGAGGTGCGTGTCAAAAATGAAGCCCAAGCTGCGGGCACGGAGAACAGGACGGATGGTGACCCCATCAATGCAGATGGTCAGGTCAGAGGGAGAGGAGGGGGATGGAGGAAAAATGAGGAGTTCAGTCTTGGCCATGTTCAGTTTGAGTTGGCGTCGGGACATCCAGGCGGAGATATCAGAGAGGCAGTCGACGAGGCGTGAGCGGACAGAGGAGGAGAGAGAGGGGGTAGAGAGATAGAGTTGGGTGTCATCAGCATAGAGATGGTATTGGAACCCGTGGGAGGCAATAATTTCACCAAGGGACCGGGTGTAGATAGAGAAGAGGAGAGGGCCAAGGACAGAACCTTGGGGAACCCCAACCGAGAGGGGAAGGGAGGGGGAGGTCGACTCGGGGAGGGAGACATTAAAGGAGCGGTCAGAGAGGTAGGAGGAGAACCAGTCAAAGACAGAGCCACGGAAGCCCAAAGAGTAAAGCGAGTCCAAGAGGAGCGAGTGGTCGACAGTGTCAAAGGCAGCAGAGAGGTCAAGGAGGACAAGAACGGAGTAGTGGCGCTTCGATTTAGCGACAAGTAGATCATTGGTGATCTTGGCCAGGGCAGTTTCAGTAGAGTGGAGGGGGCGGAAGCCGGACTGGAGAGGGTCGAGGGAGGAGTTGGCAGAGAGGAGGTTCAGGCAGCGGGAGTAGACGACACGTTCCAGGAGCTTCGAAGCAAAGGGAAGGAGGGAGACCGGCCGGTAACTAGAGGGATCGAAAGGGTCCAGGGTAGGCTTTTTGAGGATGGGGGAGACAGTGGCATGTTTGAAGGCAGAGGGGAAGGAGCCTGTGGAAAGGGAGAGATTGACAACATGCAGAAGGGGGGGAGCGACAGTGGGAGCAATAGAGGTCAGGAGGCGGGAGGGGATCGGGTCAAGGGGGCAGGTGGAGGGGTTGGATGAAGAGAGAAGAGCAGAGATTTCCTGGAGAGAGGCAGGAGGGAAGGATGCGAGGAGGGAGGGGGGCGGGGGGCGGAGGGAGGCAATATCCCGACGGATCTTGTCAATCTTGGAGGTGAAGAACGATGCAAGATCCTGAGCAGCAAGGGAAGAGGGCGGAGGAGGGCAGGGGGGTTTGAGAAGGGAGTCGAAAGTAGAGAAAAGGCGGCGAGGGTCGCGGGAGAAAGATTCGATCCTAGAGGCATAATAGCGATGCCTAGCTAGGGAGATAGCCGAGGAGAGGGAGGAGAGGGAGAATTTGTAATGGAGGAAGTCAGGGAGGGAGCGGGATTTGCGCCAGAGGCGTTCGGCAGCCCGGGCGCAGGAGCGGAGGTAGCGGATGGCAGGGGTAAGCCAGGGGCGGGGGTCGAGGGGGCGGACGGGGCGAGCAGAGGGGGGGGCAAGAGAGTCAAGGGTCGAGGAGAGAGAAGCGTTGAGAGCAGAGACACTCACACTCAGCATGCACTGGACTGGGATGTTCTACATTTACTGTCTGTGTGCTAGAGGGGTTGTGATGGTGGTTTTAAGCTTGATGTGAATGAAATCTGTGAGTTTTTTTAGTTTGAATTCCAGTCATGGTTTAATGGGGGGAATTCTCCTTAGTTTGCATTTCAATCTTAATCTCATGTAAAAAGAACCTTGCTGTGACTTTGGGCTTTAATCTCAGTGGTTTAGTGAGACTGATCCTGCATGGTTCACAATGCATTTCAGTACTCCTCACTCAACATGCACTGGACTGGGGTGTTTATCTTACTGCGCCTGTGTTTTGGTTTTTTTTATTAAGCTTGCGGTGAATAAGAAGGACTTGTCCTAAGAAGGACAAGCCATGTTTGCCACCATGCACACTAGACTCACTTGCCTCTCTTGATGTTTCCTAAAATTCTATCCTGTGTGCGTGTTCATGTTCTATTCCATTGATCATGGTCATGTAAGTGCAGTTTTAAGGTTGACTCCGCCTACTGTTGGGTTAGCGCTGCCTACCATTGACTCCACCCACCATTGATCTGGCTACACTGTCTGGTCCCGCCCACTGCCCCACCAGCCGTCACTGCATCCAATGAAGTGATTGTGAAATTATACAACACAGTTGCATCTTTGGGAGTACATAGGGAAGGCAAGAGGGTTAAAATGAGGAAGGCACCAGATGCAGTAAGTGGAATGGTTGGAAGGACAGGGAAAAATACAAAGCGTAAATGGGTGGAATGACAGGAGGAATTAGAAATAGTTACAATAATAAGGTTCTGAGTGAAATAATTGATTTGGAAGACTTATGAGATATCTGAGGAAACAGTCCAATTGTTTTACACACTTACCATAGCTGACTGCCTATCCTTTGACTCCCAGTAGCTTCCCTCCCTGTTATTCCATTTCCTCTCCTGGTGTTTTTTTTGTGTGTGTCATTCCACACACACACTTCTGCTCCATATGACACAGACAGACAAACATTGTATTTTCTAGGCTTTTGAGTTCTCTGTGAGGGGAGTATGGGCTACAGGGTTAGAGGGGCAACTTTGACCCAGGACTCTTGGGTTGTCTGTTACAAGGTTGAGAGCAGGAGAGAGGAGAACAGGCTTGGAACCAGGATTATTGAGTTGCCTGTGAAGAGAATGCAGCCTTCTGGATTAGAGTGGTGTAGAGGCTGGAAGCTAGGATTCCTTGAGTTTTCTGTTACAGGGCTTGGACCAAATAGATTAGAGGGGGAAAGATGGTGGGAGTCAGAACTCCTAATGTCTCTGTTTCTTAAAGAGGAAATGGAGGGGGTGAGGGGCCAGCTCATGCCCTCCTGTTCCCAGCTTCAGTGTTGCCCCCAACCCGCAAAGAGGAAAAGGATTGGGGCTGAAAGATGAAGCAAAGTGTGGGTGCATGGAACCTAAGTTGTAAGTGAGCACAATATGTGAGACTGTACATGTCTTTATTGCTAACATGGCACGGAAGTTAAGGAATGCGCCTTAACTTTCAATTTCTAAGTTTTTTAGTGCACAATTGAATTTGGAAGAGCCTTAACTCTTCTTGTAAACTGGAGGTTTTTTTATTATGGAATTATAAAAATGATCAACAACAACAATCACCCTCACCATCAAAACAATATAACCAAAGGACAAAATTGGAACCTATTCCAGCGTGTGTATTCACCAGAACTTTCCATCTATGCATGTACATCTCCAAATTTGCATACATACTATAGAGATTTTGGTTAGGGATAGGCTTCTTACACTATGATATGTTGAAAGAATTCCTATTTAACAGTAGGTTTAATACAGTTAATATAGAATATTAAGGTCTAATTAAAGCATATTATGGTATTATACAGTTTTGCATTGCCTAATAAGACATACTTAAAGTTTTTGGGGTCTTTCTTCTACCTCAACCCTTCCACCTGAGTTCTAGGGGAAAGGCCAGGATATACATTTAAATAAATAAAATTCCACATTCCCGCAAGGAAGGTTCAACCTAGATGCATGCAGCCCAAACAAAACTCAAGAGGACTTGACTGAAACTCTTGATTACTCAAGAAGAGTTGGGCCATTTTTACACGGATGGACCCCCACTCCCGCTCGGTGTTCTGGCAGGTGTTGGGGGGGGCATCCATGTAAACGGACGGCCGTGGGTGGGGGGATGGGTGTGCACCGGGTGTGTGCCCATGTAAACACCACAGTTTACACCACTCTCTTCACAACCTTGCTCCCCCTTACCTCTCTGCACTTATCGCCCTCCATACTCCAGCCCGTGCACTTCGCTCCTCCTCTGTCCCTTCTCTCACCCTTCCACACCTTCCCTGCTCCCCTAAGCGCCTTCGTCCCTTCTCACTTGCTGCCCCCCATGCCTGGAACTCCCTCCCTGTCCACATCCGCCTTGCCCCCTCCCTTCATACCTTCAAATCTCTCCTTAAAACTCACCTCTTTCGCTCTGCTCTGTCTGACTCTTTATCCTGCTGAGCCACTATTCCTATACCTACGATCGGTTTACCCTTATCCTTGCAACATGGACCTGCCTGCTGTCATTCTCATCGTAACCAAGCCAAGTACGTGCACTTGAGACCTCACATCTTCATGAATGTTAGACCCCTTGTCTCTCCCCCTGTTCCCCTTCCTATGTCTCTCCCCCAGCTCCTGTCTCTCAGATTGTAAGCCCTAGGGGCAGGGACCGTGTCTATTTTATGACTTTGTAAAGTGCCAGGTACACTGCTGGTGCTATATAAATGTTTGTTACTACTACTACTACTACTACTACTACTACTAATAATAATAATAATAATAATAATAAGTTGGTGGGTATTTGTGCATTTGCACTCCTGATGCACACCCACCTACACCCATCACCCATCCATTTCCACCCACGGGGCCCGCTGGAAAACTGGAGGAAACTGTGCATGGAGATGGGTGGAGGTGGGTGGGTGTCCGTGTAAAAGGACACCCACCGTGGCCAAACACCCATCCCTGCCCCCACCTCCATGTAAAAACGGCCATAGATGCAAATGCTGAGGCCTTTAGCAGATATGTTAATAAGTGGAATAACTGCCAATGTAGAAAAACCTTGAATTTCACATCATGTGAGACCTGTAATTAAAATATCAGAATTACAAAGTTTGTTTTGCATAGACATATTTATGCAAACTATATCATTGCAGTAACTAGTCAAAAGGTTGACTTCTGACAACAGACTGTGAGAAATAAAAAGCAGCATAGACAAATGAAAACATAAAATAATAAAATAATACAATGAGCATTTTCTAATAAATCACTTCATCAAACAGAGACGTTTGAGGTATGTATGCAATATGGTCCAGTCAATAGAATATAAAGCCGATAACCTGTGACAGGGACAATGAATACATATTATATTAGTGATGCTCTTGTGGTTATTATACCATCACTTTAATCCTTCAGTAGAATGGGCACTTAGTCAATCTTCACATTTACAAATCCCCAAATTCTCATCGTACCTCTGACCTCTCAGAACAAATTTAAGAGCAGAGTGTTGTAGCAAGGTGCCATTTTACAGCTTCATTATTATTTCAAAATATTCTGCAGTTCATTTACCAGTACATTATGAAGTATAATAGGTAATAACACAATGATCCTGTCATCAGAATCAATGGGGCTCTACACTCATGTTCATCTATATGAAGGGGAAATTAAATGTTAAACTTAAATGCAAAAAAAAAAAAAAAGTTGAACTGCTTTTCATTTTGTAGTCTTATCCAAAATCAGTAGAAAGATTTCCAGTAACTTTGGATAAGTGAAATTCATACACTCATTTTGTAATAAACAACAAGTCTTCCAGCCTGTAGCATTCTGTCTTCTATATGAAGAAGAGTAGAGGGATATCTTTTTTCAGGGAAATAAAAACACCATTTTTAACATATCAGTATTCTAGGAACTCAGTGGTATTTCTCAATCTATCAGTGTTTTCTATCATGTGAACGACTGCACTGCATTCAGATTAATGAGACAAACTCACTGTGATAGGACAGTCTTTGATAAACAGATGATTTCCAGAAAGTGTTTAAAGTGTTCATATTTAAATTAGGTTGTCCGCAGATGGGGGGAAATGTATGGTAAATTGTTTTGTGTCAGGGGCCAGACATTCGTGCTGATGAAAAACCATGGGAGAACATTTCTGTTTATAATCCTTTCCCATTCACGTCAGTAACTACTTTCCATCATTTACTTGTGATAGCGTATGTAGCAGAAAATATGCAGTACAACACTGACTCATATTTTAATAAATCAGCATAAGGTCTTGTAATATGTCTTTCCACAAAAGTTAATGTGAGTTATAGCTTTTATTTTTTTGGGGTGGAATTGCAGCCAAAGATGTCTTCTCTTTGTCAAACTGTAACAATTATCTATGCTGCCTTCTTCCTTTAGAAGCACTGAATACAAAAAAATTTTTACAACAAAAATATATTTCAGCTGCCTAAAGAGCTCATTTTTTTCTCACATGACCATGCATAAAAGAATTTGCCTTGCATTCCTAATAAATTATTTTAGCAAATGAAATCTTCAAGCAAAACCTTGTAATCAAAACTTCATCACTTTGTAATTCATGACAATGGGTATTTTCAGAAGTGATGCTACCACGCATAGACCCAATCTGGGGTAACAACTGCCACCCCACCCCAGGGTAGGCTGATACCCAGAACAAAGTACAGACATGATGATGTGCTTTACCACACTTTGCCCTGAGCCATGGTAGCGCTTACCACCGGCTGTTCCCATTGATTTTCCGAGATCACAACCAGTGGTAACTGCTACCATGGTTCGGGGCAATACATGGTGAACATCTGGCAGCCACCAAATAGAAGTAATGGTGATAGTGACCCTGGGGTGGGGTTAAGTGTGGTAAAGTGTGGCTAAACATGGGGTGAAAACAGACATGACACTAACCACCCTTTAACCACCATTGGTGGTCATTTACGCATGTTTCAGGGCTGCATAGGGCACCAATACAGCCCTGCAACATGCATAAATAACCACCAAGGGTGGTTAAAGGGTGGTTAGTGTCATGTCTGTTTTCACCCATGGTAGGATCACTTCTGAAAATACCCAATGTCATGGGGTTGTATGTGAAGGATTATGGGTTTTTTTAAATGTATCTGAGAATTTGAATAAATATATTTTAAATAAAATATTTATTGTTTCATTTAATATGCATATATTGTTCATATTCAAGTTAATTTTAGTAAGATTTATACATTAAGATTTTACTGTTTACTGTTTACTGTTAAAGTAATAGCAAATAGGTTGTGGAAAAGCATCCAAGGTTAAAAACATTTTTTTT
>QEPC01000119.1:3245255-3256263 GCA_003113815.1 Sphenodon punctatus | reverse complement strand
AGAGAGAGAGAGAGAGAGAGAGAGAGTTAGTTGTAGGAGTTAGCTTAGTGATAGAGATAGCGTTAGTGATTTAGTTTTAGTGTTTGTAGGAGTAGGTCTGTGTACTTATTAGAATATAGTTCATAGCATTTAGAATAGTTAATAGCAGTTAGATTTAGTGTAGCGATATATATATAATATTAGATTAAAAAAAACCAACCCATACAAAACCAAAAAAACCAAATAAAAAACAAAAGAAAACCATAGAAAACCCAATAAAAAACCAAAAAACCATATAAAAAACAAAAAAACACCCATAACAACATTTCCCTAATGGCCAAACCGAACAGTCGAATGGCGTAACCGAACAGTCTGTTCAGACGACCAAACCGAACGGACGAACCCGAACCCGGCGAACTAGCCGAACGGCCGAACTGAACGCAGCCAAACCGAATGGCCGAACCTGAACTGCGATCTGTTCACCCATCCCTACTAACCACCCTTTAACCACCCTTGGTGGTCATTTATGTATGTTGCAGGGCTGCATAGGGCACCAGTACAGCCCTGCAACATGCATAAATAACCACTAAGGGTGGTTAAAGGGTGGTTAGCGTCATGTCTGTTTTCACCCTCAGAAGCAGCATATATTTCCATTCTGGTTGCTAAGTGATGTTTCCTGCTAGGAGTACATTATACTGTTAGAGAAGAAGTAGAAGTGGCTAGCTATGGGTTTCATAGATTTAATTTAGCAACGTTGCAATGTACAGTAGTCTGGGAAACCACCTTACTGACCCTGGTGAGAAAATGTCTGCATCTCTGCATACTTCCAGGGTTACAATCAGTAGAGAAACGGCAGTCAGAACTCCATGAGTTTAAAGAAGGGCAATTAGCAGCAGGATGTATATTTGCCCCCACAGCTCTCCCTCGTTAATTCATTAATTCATTCATAGCTCTCCCCTTTAAGAGAATGATGGAATAATGGCCTAATGATGCAATAATGACCATTATTGTATGACATTATCTGTCATACAATAATAGTAATTGTATGACCTAACAAGGTGGTTGTGGATCCATTTTGTTATTGTTTAGCTATTAATTATTATTAATTATTATTATTATTTATTTAAGCAATTTATACCCCACCTCCTCCTGCAAAAGCAGCTCAGGGCAGCTAACAAACCTCTAAAACCTACTAAAATACACATACTATAAAATCACATAACACATTAATGGGTTAGAGATGTTTTAATTCCTCCTTGTTTTGAAAATTTTAAGTGTTTCTATCATTGTCTGTAAGCTGCCCAGAATTAAAAAATTCTTAAATAAATAAATAAAATAAAATATAAAAATACAGAATAAATATACACATAAACATACACATAAATAAATAGAAGGGCAAAAAACAACCAAGGGAATGAACCCCCTCTAGACACCTTCCCCCCCCCGCATCTCACTCACCAACACCAGAAGGAACAGCCAGGTCTTACATATCCGTCGAAAAGAGGAGATGTCCGGGGCTACCTGGGCCTCAGCCAGGAGTCCCATAGCCTTGGTGTGGCTACCGAGAACGTCATCTCCATCAGCGCCCCCCAAGAAACACAGAGGCAGTCCCACCGATATGTGGGGCCTAGGTCGTATAGGCCTTTATAAGTAAGAACCAATACCTTGAATCAGGCCCAGAAGACAATAGGCAGCCAGTGCAGAGCCTGGAGCACTGTTGTTATGTGCTCCCAGCACCCAGTCTCCGTAAGGAGCCGGGCTGCTACATACTGCACCAGCTATAGCTTCCACGTAAAGCATGTTGCAATAGTCCAGTCTAGAGGTAATGAATGCATGGACGATGGTGGCCAGGTCAGAGTCCAAGATAAATGCAGCAGGAGAGTTGGCGGTTAGAGTAACAGTGGTGCAGTACTCGTGCTGAAGCCAACCGATTGCAGCCTAAAGCTAGTTTAAAAGTCTATGCGGTGGCTGTGTGAGCAGCAAAGAAAGAGTTCTTTGCTACCCTCATAGCATCCACAAAGTCATGTCCAGTGGAGCTTTTCCAGCTGGTGCATAGACTGGTCAGTCCGGCCTCCCTCCACCTGGAACTGGAATTTTCCAGTGCCCGCTGTGACATGTTGGTTGACTTTTTCGTGGATAAAATTGCTTGGATTCACCATGATTTCTATGCTACATTTATAACAGTGGGTGAACCTGAGGCAGTAGAGATACCACCTTGTGTGTTTTCATGGGATCAATTTCAGTGAGTGTCGCCAGCTGATGTACCGGATGTCCTTGGGTTGGTTAGGGCCACTTGTTGTGAATTAGATCCATGTCCATCCTGGCTGGTCCAGGCCTGCCGGGAGACACTAGGCCTGTTGCTGGAGGGGATTGTTGTGCCTCCCTTACAGAGGGCAGAGTGCCAAGTCACCTCAAAGAGGTGGTGGTGTAGCCTCTGCTCAAGAAACCATCTCTTAACATTGACTCCCCTGCCAGTTATTGGCCAGTCTCTAACCAGAAGGTTATTGAGCGAGTGGTAGCTCAGCAGCTTCAGGGGCATCTGGATCGAGTCAGTTTTCTTGATCCAGGCTGTCATCCTGGGTATAGCATGGAGACTGCACTTGTGGCTTTGGTTGATGACCTGCGCCATGCATTAGATAAGGGCATTTCATCTCTTTTAATTCTATTAGATCTGTCAACAGCATTTGATACCACTGACCACGAGATGTTGGTGGCGTGACTGTGGAACCGGGCTGGAGTGGGTGGTACTGTTCTTGAATGGGTCCGCTCATTCCTGGCTGGGAGAACTTAGTGTGTGGTTCTTGGGGAGTCACTGTGTAGCATGATTTGTGATAAAAGCAAGGCTTGTGGTTTTATTATATTTTTAAGCATGTGTCAAAGTCACCTAAAGCCTTGGATGGGTGAAGTTTTACTTATAAATGGAAAAACTAAATAGTTAGTATGTGTATTTCCAAGTAAACTTAATCTGACTATTAGACTTTCATGACTAAATTGGAGGACAGTGTGGTTGTTATGTTGGTCCCAAATGTAAGAGATGGAGACAAAATAATTAAGATGGTATCTTTCTTGGACCAATTTCTTTTGGTGAAAAATATGCAACTTTTGGGCCTCACAGGGCTCTTCCTCAGGCTTGTAACATACCCTTTCATACACTATCAAGTAGTTCTTTTCATAGGTGAATTCCCTTTATCTAATAAGCTTTTCCTTCTATACCCCATCACATGTTTGCTTTAGTCTTGTCCTCTCCCTGTATTTATTACTTATGCATGTGGTTTGCATGCATGTGTGTGCACGCAGCCTAGATACGCACAGTGTGCGCGGGGCATGAGATCGCCCCCATTAAGAATAACGGTTTAATAGGTCATCATTCTGCAGATGAAGAATTAATACTTAGACTACATGTGAAAAATAAAAATATAATGGTCAGAATCTTTACTGAAGGACTTGGGATAAGTAGGTTCATTGGTAACTTGTCTTATCCTTACATACCCCGTGAATGAGAGGAATTCCTTCTACCACTCCAACTCTCTCTTTCACTATTCTTTCTGGTGTGCAACAGCTAAACAGTCTCCTTCCTTAGGGTTCTGGTGGCCTCACACTAGCATTTACTATGCTCTTTGCTCCTTTCTCTCCTTTAGTTAGGAATCTGAAACTGGAAGCACAGGAATGGGAGTTATATGATGGGGTTCCAAACTGGAAAATTAGGGGGTGGAAAAAATCACTAGCTCCTCCCAAAATCATCCTCACCTTCCAGAAACTTTAAAAACATTCTCTCTTCTTTGTCAAATCACCCTATCTCCTGCAGCTCTAGATAGCCCTAGTTAAACACCATGAAATTATCTAGCATATCTCAAGATCCCTTAGGACCAAATTTTGTCTGCATTAAGACCCGTGCACCTCTGCTAAGGTCATGGATGTACTCCAGGTGGTGTTGCTATATTTAGTAATGTGTTTAGTGCCTCAAAAATATCCACAGAATTATCAGTGCTCTCCCTCAGCTTATCTTCCCATTTGTTCATCTAATTAAGTCATAAACCTTTCTCCATGTGATATCCCTGTCATCTCTCTTACACCAGATGGTGACCTAAGGAAGCATTGAGAGGAGACCTCCCTGTATGCAGAGCCAGAGCAAGAATAGATGAGATTAGATGAACCGGCTCAAGTTCAGCTGCACACAGTGAAGCTTATTTAGTGCTTTAGACTAGAGATACTGCTGTTTGGAACATTTGCTGTAATGCTCATCAAGGATTTATGTTTCCCTATAACATGGGTGAGTGTAAAATTCATTTTTAATGTGCAATTATTATTTGAAGACTAAATATAAAACAGTTTTATTTGTTTATATTTTTAGATGCTTTATGGACCAATCCAAACCAGAAGAAAAGAAAATTCACATTTTAATAAAAATAAAAGTTTATTTCTAAATGAATAATGTAAAACAGGGCAAATAATAGAGACTCATCACAACTTTCTCCCAAGAACAAAATGAAGAATCAAATGCAAATCAAATCAAGTGCATTTTGGAAAAGTAAACATGGTAATGAAGAACATAATTACTCTTTATCTGAAGAAAAAACAAACAAAACCTCTTTGGCCAATATATCCTATGCTGTGATTTATGGTTACAGAAACTTGTTCAGCTGTACTGATTACCTCTCTTCACCACCACTCCTGACTCCTCTTCCAAAAAGCCTCTTTTGTGTTTCCTCAAAGTTTCTGCCTCATGGATAACTTGCTATTCCAGGTCCTCCTACTGACCGTCCCCTGCAAGTTCCCAAGGAAGGAGGCAGAATCATAGATTTGTAGAGTTGGAAGGGACCCCAAAGGTCAGTTAATCCAAACTCCTCCTCCAAGGCAGGAGACCCTCTTCCCACGCCATCACAGACAGATGCTTGTCCAGCTAAGTTTTGAAAACATCCAAAGAAGGAGATTCCACAACCTTCCATGGCACCTCAAGATTAGACTATTGTAATGTGCTCTATGTGAGGCTACTCCTGGTGACAGTTTGGAGGCTTCAGCTTGTGTGCAGCATGTGGCAGCCTGCCTCCTCATATGGATGGGTCACCGTGAGCATATAAAACCGGTGCTCCGTTTGCTGCACTGGCTGCCCAAAGTCTTCCGTGCCCAATTCAAGATGTTGGTTCTTACCAATAAAGCCCTCTACGGTCTAGGCCCCACCTACCTGCCGGACCACCTCATTCCCCAGGTCCTTGACCTGCCCTTGTGGTCGGATGAGAGCACCTTTCCGAGGTCCTCTGAGTTTGTCGAGTGGGGACGATGGAGGAGATGTTCTCAGTGGTCACACCGAGGCTGTGGAACTCTCTCCCGGCGGAGGTCAGACTGTCCCCAGAACTTCCATCCTTCCATAAGAAATGTAGGACCTGGCTGTTCTGCTGGGCATTTGGTGAGGGAGAACGGTAGTGGGTAGGTGGTTTTCTCCTGCGACTGCTTTGTTTTACTTATTTATTGTGGATTTCACAATTTATTATGAGGGGGAGGTTTTTTTTTTGGTTTTACTCTGTTTTAAATTGTAAAGCTGCCCCGAGCTGCCATTGGTAGGGTGGGGTGAGGTAATAGTCTTGGTATAAATAAATACATTCATTCCATTGCCCAGCAGTTCATACAGTTAGGACATTTTCCTTAATATTTAACTGAAATCCATATTGAAGCAACATATTTCAGGGGAAGCAAGAGGTATTTAAACACTGGTTTTCCCTGTTCATAGGAACAAAAGCCTTTTGAGGAAGCCCTACACTGTACAGTCTGAAGTAGCTGCCCTGTTTAAAGCAGGTTCCTGAGAACAAGATCTTAGAGGAAGTCCTTGTCTAGGATATGATCTATTCATGCTGCTGGTGATAATGAATGTGAAATAGGGATTTGCGAACATGGTTCGGATGTTCAGAGTTCAGACCAAACTAGTTCTGTACGCATGTCTGAACCAAACGTCTGAACCGAACTCGAAAACGGCCAAACAGTTCAGTCATGTTCGGATCAGTTCGCATCAGTTCAGGGGTGGGAAAAACGTGACTTCGGGCGAGAAAAACATGACTGGAAGGGGGAGGCAGCTGAGGAGCAGACTTCCTGGCACCAGGGGTGGAGACCAGGGGTTGTTTCAGGGCCAAATTATACCAATACCGAAAAAAATCTTCAAATTCAGTATCAGTATCGGTAGCGCTATTTTCAAATGTTCAGCCAAGTTCAGCCGAACCAAACTCCGCCGAACCCGAACTCGGGTTTCGAACTGAGCAACTGAACATCTGAACCGCATTCTGGTTGCATATCCCTAGTGTGAAATACTTTGAAACTCAACTTATGCACACTTAAGAGTCAGAAATACTGGGTTAGGCAATATAATATATTATCTTGTACTACTTAACGGTTAGACAGGATCCCTACCAAAGTATATGTTATATATAATATCTCACATTTCCACACAGAAAATAACCTGTCGTGTGTACATCAAGTGCAAAATGAATAAGCATGTGGTATTATTATAATTTTGTTATTATTTATTATCCATGATAGAACAATGCCCAAATATCCATTGGGTTAAGCACAAAAAGTAGTTATTCTCACTTTCAGTTAATTATTTAACTGTGCTTGAGTATAAGCAATTTACTAATACTATTAAATATTTATTAAGATAGCTACCTTTTGGTAGAACTAGCCCTGTGCTTAAATTTAGGAATTAAGCTTAAGTACCTTCTGAATCAGAAATCTAAAGATATCCCTTCCATTAAAGAAAGACCTTATAATTTCATTTCCAAAAATACTGATGACTACAGAGATAGTATTGATGATTAATGAATGCTCTTGTTTATGTTGAATGTCCTTGTTTGCACATAAACATGGGTTTCTGGTGAATAGATGATTATTACCCAATCATGAATATGCTTTAAAAAGTGTAGGAACTGCATAAATATGACTAACCCCATCCCTTTGCCAGGGTTCTGATCAATGTCTATACAATATATAATTCCTACTTTGAGACTGTATGTGGGCTTCAGTGGTTTGTAGCTTTGTGCTAAAACCATAGAGCCAGTTTGTAATAGACTCTCTGAGAGTAATTGCAAAAGTTGACAAAGAAACTGAATGAGGCAATTATCTTCCTTTACTTCAGTGAGAGTTTAAATTCTGCAAGTTACTTTTTTTTAAAAAAAGTGTACACAAACATTATTTACCATCAACATTGGTCAATAGTTGATGGTAGTTACTGATAGTTACTTCAAATACAATTGACTGTAAATGTAGTTATGATGGAGGCAGACCAGTGCAATACCATGTAATGGCCTCTCAGGAAAATAAAATACTACATATCATAGATATCCACATTCAGGTCTGTTATTCAACATACCTCTGCCCTCTACAATTATAATGGTTTAGAAGGAATGGATATAAAACTTAATAAAAGCTTCTGGCATTTATGTCAGACTATCAAAATAATGATTGCCTGTGTACTCATCTATTTTCTTCCAGCGGTAGCTGGAAGAAACTTAAATGCCCAACCACTCTCCATTATAAACATGGGACTGCTGAAGCCCTGATTTTGAGGAAACAGCTTGAGCTACATTTCTGAAAATTTATCCATATACGTTGTGAGGACCATCATATGCACACAGTTTGAAAAAGATCCATTAGGAAAATAAAATGTTATGACTGTTTAAAGGTTAACTGCTTGTGGTCAAAATGCAGATGTCCTCACGATTTTGAATCATCAATATTTCCTCCCCCTGGATGAGTTGAGCCCCCAAACATCGCAGGCGTGGAGCATGAGATCAATTACAACTGCTTATGTAATATGATAGTGACTGGTGCAGCCCAAACCGAGTTATTAATGATTAAAAAATCAGTTCTGCAGGCTCGCACATGCTCAATTGAGGGCAAAAAACACAGCTCGGTTCTGCAGACTCGCACATGCTCAGTTGAGGGCAAAAAACACAGCTCGGTTCTGCAGACTCGCACATGCTCAGTTGAGCAGCTGCTGACCTGAAAGGTATGTGACTTCTTTTAAAAATCACGTAACTTTATGAGAAGGCAGCTCCAACACAAAGACTTTAATTTAAGCTCTAGTCAATTTCATGTCAGTTACACAGTGCCCCACTTCCCCGGCTCCTGGAAAGGGCAGAGGAGCGGAGCCAGGAAGCGGGGTGCTGTGTAACTGACACGAAATTGACTGGAGTGTGAAGTGTGTGTGGCGGAGCTGGCTTCTGAAAGATACGTGATTTTTAATAGCAGGGTTTAAAATCTACTTTTTAAAATCACGTTTCTTTCAGAAGCCAGGTAGCTTTCACGTATCTTTCAGAATCACGTATCTTTCAAAAGAAAGGTGGTTCTTTGCAGAATAGCTGCCCAGGTTTTTGCAAGAGGAGAACATGATCTTTTCTTAGGGCACTCTTTCTTTCCAGGGTGCACACAGTTGGTGGGAGGGAAGCGGAGGGTGGATTGCACACCTGGCCTGGGGGGCGGGACCGTCTCTTCCTTTCGGACACTGGCACAAGTAGGAATAATGTAGCAACAGCAGCAGCCCCCAGAAAGAAGGAATTGGATTGCCCGGCAAGGGCAGCAGCAGCAGCTGCCTGCCCCGGGCGGATTATGGATGGGGGGGGGGCAGGATTGGTGCAGAGACAGTCCGTGCCCGGCTTTTACCCCGAGGCCATTGCTTTTAACTCGCCGGGCTCAAGCAAGTGAGCGGAGGGAATGGGACGACACTGTGCCTACTGTTTCCCCTGATTTTCGATCACCTGAATGGCAAGGGAGCATCCCCCTTCCCCCCCCCCCAGGCTTTGTTACTGCTGCACAGGTGAGGAAGTGAGTGCAGGGCTTGCATTGAAAGTCTCAGCCGGCCCCGCTTCCCCAGGACAGGATGGAATGCGCCGGCAGAGACGACACATGGGACTCATGTGTGTTAAGCTCCTCTTTGCAAACAGGCTCAAGCGCTGCTTCCTCCTCCCCCCCGCCCACAAATGACTGATCCCTCCTGAAATGCACTGGAACTTTGGGTAGGTGCTCAAGGGGTGGGTAGGGGCTCCCCCGGGGAGCACGGGCACTGGCGCTTGGTTTCTCTTTCAGCTATTTGCTCTAAAGGGCCCCGGAGGGATGGCTGGCTTGTGCCAAGCCCACATTTCTTAAAGAAGAAAGAAGTGGATTCATGGGGGTGGAGGCGGGATGACGAATCATTCCAAAATAAAGTCCAGGCTCCTTGGGAACATGATTTGCTAATGAAACTGACAGGGTTTCAAGTTGGTGTCAAAGCGTAACTTGAGGCAGCCGCTCTCCTCTTTGTGTAACCTAGCAATGGACCCAGCAGTTGATGTACCAAGTGCAATCTGATGGCTGCCCACCCCACCCCCTTCACCTGGTTGGAGATCTCTCTCGGGAAGATCCACTTGGCCCTTGTTCAGTGGGGAACGGAAAGAGTAGAGTAGATCCAGCAGTGACCTCTTCCCAGCTGCCAGCCCAGGGAGGCATTTTCATATATCCCCCCCCCCCGATCTCTATCGCTCACTGTCTTTAATGCAGCACTAAGCAACACCTAAGTTGAACAGTAAGAGCAGCAGCAGTTGAGGCCAGGTTCTATTTTCATCACCCAACTCCCTTGTACACAAAGAGAACTGTTTTTTTATCGCCTCGGTAAAAGGGGAATTGCATTTGTAAGTGAAATGTTACATCTGTTTTCTGTCTGATTAACAATGAAAATAGGGATGGGTGAACAGAATGCAGTTCGGATGTTTGGATGTTCAGTCCTTCGGTTCGAAACCCGAGTTCGGGTTCGATGGTTCGGTTCAGCCGAGTTTGGGTTGGCCGAACTTGGCCGAACAGTCAAAAATAGTGCTATCGAAACCGAAATGAAACTGAAACCTAATTTTTGGCCCTTAAAAGACTCATCCGAACACAACCAAACTGTTTGGTCATTCGAGGGTTTGGTTCAGGTGTTCGGTCCCAACTCCGAACATCTGAACCATGTTCACCCATCCCTAAATGATAAGATATTATTTCCATCAGGGCCGTAGCCAGGAAATAGTATTCGAAAAAGGGATGGTGTGTTCAGCAGTGCGGAGTGCATTAGGGTGAGTGGGGAGGTGGGCGGCAGGCAGTGGAGGATGCATGGGGTGAGGGGGAAGCTGGGCAGCAGGCAGTGCGGGGTGCATGTGGTGAGGGGGAAGCTGGCAGGCAGTGGAGGTGCATAGGGGAAACCTTCTTTACCTTGTAAAGGTTCTTCGAGATAGCGCCAAACATTCTCACAACTTGGTTCTGCATGCTCAATAATTCAAATAGACCACATGATGGTCTTGAGCTCCTCTAATATAAAAAGCACTCTCCCCCTGCCCTCACAATGACAGTTCCTTCCAACCCTTTATAGAAATATAAGAAAAAACTCCATGCGGGGCTGGAAGGGTGGGTATTGTGAGAATGTTTGGACCCATCTCAAAGAACCTTGTTTACAAGGTAGCAACCTTCTGTTCTTCTTCGAGTGGCTCCTCACATGCTATTTTTACATGGCTCCGCCGGGTGGGGGTTCTGTGGGTGCACCAGTGCATGGCCCCTCCAACTAAAAATTCCTAGCTATGGCCCACACAACATCACCATCCCCGATGTGACCGCCCAGCTCCCCAACCTTACCCCAACCCCCACTTCTCCTCCCACCCCCCATGCAACATCCCCAGTTCAGACCTAACCCCCCAACCATACATACTTTTATTCATTTTTATCAATAAATAAACTTTCATTTTTTCATTATTAAACTTTAATTTATCATCATCATTCGACAATGAACAATTTTTGAAGAATGTATTTAGTCTGTTCTTTACATGTATACAAATTGTATACACTTCATACAATGAACTTAACAATGTGACTGTAGAGAACATTATAGGATTTGTTGTACAGAATGCAGTTATGTAGAAACAGACTTAATGCACTCTTTAAAAATTGTTCATTGTCAAATGATGATGATAAATCACCGCCATGAGCTGTTTTTAGGAGGGGCGGGGCAAAAATCTAGAAAATAAATAAATAAAAATAAATATAA
>QEPC01000119.1:3215786-3245029 GCA_003113815.1 Sphenodon punctatus | reverse complement strand
CCCCCCCCCCCAGGCTTTGTTACTGCTGCACAGGTGAGGAAGTGAGTGCAGGGCTTGCATTGAAAGTCTCAGCCGGCCCCGCTTCCCCAGGACAGGATGGAATGCGCCGGCAGAGACGACACATGGGACTCATGTGTGTTAAGCTCCTCTTTGCAAACAGGCTCAAGCGCTGCTTCCTCCTCCCCCCCGCCCACAAATGACTGATCCCTCCTGAAATGCACTGGAACTTTGGGTAGGTGCTCAAGGGGTGGGTAGGGGCTCCCCCGGGGAGCACGGGCACTGGCGCTTGGTTTCTCTTTCAGCTATTTGCTCTAAAGGGCCCCGGAGGGATGGCTGGCTTGTGCCAAGCCCACATTTCTTAAAGAAGAAAGAAGTGGATTCATGGGGGTGGAGGCGGGATGACGAATCATTCCAAAATAAAGTCCAGGCTCCTTGGGAACATGATTTGCTAATGAAACTGACAGGGTTTCAAGTTGGTGTCAAAGCGTAACTTGAGGCAGCCGCTCTCCTCTTTGTGTAACCTAGCAATGGACCCAGCAGTTGATGTACCAAGTGCAATCTGATGGCTGCCCACCCCACCCCCTTCACCTGGTTGGAGATCTCTCTCGGGAAGATCCACTTGGCCCTTGTTCAGTGGGGAACGGAAAGAGTAGAGTAGATCCAGCAGTGACCTCTTCCCAGCTGCCAGCCCAGGGAGGCATTTTCATATATCCCCCCCCCCCGATCTCTATCGCTCACTGTCTTTAATGCAGCACTAAGCAACACCTAAGTTGAACAGTAAGAGCAGCAGCAGTTGAGGCCAGGTTCTATTTTCATCACCCAACTCCCTTGTACACAAAGAGAACTGTTTTTTTATCGCCTCGGTAAAAGGGGAATTGCATTTGTAAGTGAAATGTTACATCTGTTTTCTGTCTGATTAACAATGAAAATAGGGATGGGTGAACAGAATGCAGTTCGGATGTTTGGATGTTCAGTCCTTCGGTTCGAAACCCGAGTTCGGGTTCGATGGTTCGGTTCAGCCGAGTTTGGGTTGGCCGAACTTGGCCGAACAGTCAAAAATAGTGCTATCGAAACCGAAATGAAACTGAAACCTAATTTTTGGCCCTTAAAAGACTCATCCGAACACAACCAAACTGTTTGGTCATTCGAGGGTTTGGTTCAGGTGTTCGGTCCCAACTCCGAACATCTGAACCATGTTCACCCATCCCTAAATGATAAGATATTATTTCCATCAGGGCCGTAGCCAGGAAATAGTATTCGAAAAAGGGATGGTGTGTTCAGCAGTGCGGAGTGCATTAGGGTGAGTGGGGAGGTGGGCGGCAGGCAGTGGAGGATGCATGGGGTGAGGGGGAAGCTGGGCAGCAGGCAGTGCGGGGTGCATGTGGTGAGGGGGAAGCTGGCAGGCAGTGGAGGTGCATAGGGGAAACCTTCTTTACCTTGTAAAGGTTCTTCGAGATAGCGCCAAACATTCTCACAACTTGGTTCTGCATGCTCAATAATTCAAATAGACCACATGATGGTCTTGAGCTCCTCTAATATAAAAAGCACTCTCCCCCTGCCCTCACAATGACAGTTCCTTCCAACCCTTTATAGAAATATAAGAAAAAACTCCATGCGGGGCTGGAAGGGTGGGTATTGTGAGAATGTTTGGACCCATCTCAAAGAACCTTGTTTACAAGGTAGCAACCTTCTGTTCTTCTTCGAGTGGCTCCTCACATGCTATTTTTACATGGCTCCGCCGGGTGGGGGTTCTGTGGGTGCACCAGTGCATGGCCCCTCCAACTAAAAATTCCTAGCTATGGCCCACACAACATCACCATCCCCGATGTGACCGCCCAGCTCCCCAACCTTACCCCAACCCCCACTTCTCCTCCCACCCCCCATGCAACATCCCCAGTTCAGACCTAACCCCCCAACCATACATACTTTTATTCATTTTTATCAATAAATAAACTTTCATTTTTTCATTATTAAACTTTAATTTATCATCATCATTCGACAATGAACAATTTTTGAATAATGTATTTAGTCTGTTCTTTACATGTATACAAATTGTATACACTTCATACAATGAACTTAACAATGTGACTGTAGAGAACATTATAGGATTTGTTGTACAGAATGCAGTTATGTAGAAACAGACTTAATGCACTCTTTAAAAATTGTTCATTGTCAAATGATGATGATAAATCACCGCCATGAGCTGTTTTTAGGAGGGGCGGGGCAAAAATCTAGAAAATAAATAAATAAAAATAAATATAAATTAAAGCTTAATAATGAGAAAATGAAAGTTTAATTATTGATTAAAATGAATGAAAGTATGTATGGTAAGGAATTAAGTACATTTTTAGATTTATGTTGATGAGGATAAAATATTAAATATTCATCAAATTCTGAAATAATTTCCATGTTTTTTGGCGTTTATGTCTTGTTGCAATATATGGAGTTAAAAATTTTTTTAATTGTAATTGTAATTAATTTGTATGTTTTCTGGAGTTTAAGCTAGAGTCAAAATGATATTGTTTGCAAAGAGGAAAGTTTTTAGTTTTAAAAACTGTTGTGCATTTAAGGTTCTTTTAAACTGTAAAGTTTTTTGTTTTGGTGAATTCTGTAACTATATTTAAGGCATTTTCCAAGACACCTGGATGATGAAGTCTCCAGTTTAGAAAAGTACTTGAAGCCCTCAGCCTCCTTGATTTTTTACACATTTTTATATTAGACAATAGACAGCAATGATGTCAGCATAATTTTCCTTTAGCCTATCTGAAAGTATGGGTGTCTTCAGACGTTACGCGAACACGGTGAACCACGGTGAATACCCACCTGTGGTCACCGTGTCCCGTACGTCTGTTCACGGCGCGCCAGATGTTGGCCACGGTCAATCGGCACATGGGGTTCGTTTGAACCACGCTTCCCGGGCTAGCCGGGGGAAGGTCCCGGGAAGCGTGGTCAAACGGACCCCGGGCCGTGGCCAAGGAAAAGTAACGTCTGGCCGTGTGCCACGGCCCGGGATCCCCGGCGGGATCCCGGGCCGTGGCACGATCGGCCGGCCGCGGCGGCCGCATTGGCCCCGCCACCCGCCCGTCTCCTCGGAGGGCGGGCGGCGGGGTGCATGGAGGGGGCGGGGCCACGTGGCCGCATGTTGCGCCGCGCGGCCCCGGCCCTGCCCACTTTCCCTCCCGGGGTCCCCCCGGCACGTCTGTTGTGCCGTTACGGGGTGACCCCGGCGGGGAACGAAGCCGTTGCTGCCGGTACGGGGCCAACGGCCAACGTCACGTCTGAAAATACCCTATGATATGCCAAATAGCACCATGCTGAAAAATGGCAGCATTACTAATACCTGCATTTGTGTCCCTTGGACCCCTTTCACAGGAACCAGTTTTACAGCTCTATGGTAAGAAATATTGCTATACCTATGTCTGGAAAAAGAACAGGGCATGGTACAGTAAATGCTCATTAGTGGCAAAATTTCAGTAAATTTGAAAATTGATCCTAAACAGCTTTTACTGTTGCAGGGAATGTCTAACCAACAGCAGCCTGTTTTTTTCCTGAGACATAAAATAGTCAAAGTACCGATATATATTATTTCCCCCATCCCAAATAAAAGCAGGCATAAAATGTTTAGTGTCCCCAAATGGCAGCTGATTCTGACCACGTGCGGTTTGTATTGAAACACACATGCTTTCCTCAAGCTGTTGCCAACCATTCCTCCTGGTTTGGGATCTTTTTGCAAACTGATATTCTGTCTCCCTGTGCACATCAAAGGAAATTCTGCCTGCCCCCCTCAATTGTTTGCCCTTCACAAATGTTGACTATAAGTAATGGCTACGCTGCTGTTACTAAGGGGACAATTCATGGCAAGGTGTTAATACAAACATGCATCTACTGCGCTAATAAATGGTGGGCAGAGAAATGACACTCTCTCTGCTGCTTCCACTTTCAAGCACATGAACTGGTTCTAAGTGATCAGAATGCGTGGTTACAGAACAATCACAACAGCCTACTCACATTCCAGGGGTCAGGACCCCTTTTTCTCAGTGGCCATATCTCCAACCCTGCAGGGCAGCACAAGCAGCCAGATTATTTTGAGGAGGGGAGGGGAATGTGATCCCCTAAGTAGACAATGTCACACCCACATAGGAGGCCACAGTATATGTAGGGGATCATGTCACTTGCATATGGGTTGTGGCTAGGGCTACTTACATAGGAAGCATGACTGCTGGCTCTGAAGCCCTCTGCAGCTGTCTTGTTGCTGATGGGCTGCCCGTGGGCTGTGGAGCACAGCTGCTGGACCATGCTCAATGGGGGTGTGGGGAACTTCCAGGGACCACCCTTGGGCTGCAAAAGGATTGGTTCAAAGTTTCCACACCCCCGCTTTATTCTAAAGGAGACCACATTTCTTCATTTACAGTGCTGTTATTTGTAGGTCTAAATCAAATTGACAACGTTTTACTTTTGCCCTTCACACAATACACTTGATTTCCTTATTTGCAGGAATATAAATTGTGTGATGATTAAAACCACTGTTTCTCTCCTCAGTGACCCACATTTAATTATGGCTTATTTGGTTCACAGCAACAGTGCCAGAAAAAAGGGCATGTTCAGCAAGCTGTTTCAAGGTAATTCTCATATGAGGTATATTAGGGAACTTCATCAGTTTCCTATGATGATGCATTGCCATTCTTTTCCACCACCTGGGTTTTTACTGAGTGTATTCGTTAGTAAGCTTTGGCTTATCATCAGTTATCTTTACCATCATATTTATTCAAACAATTATCAGTGCAAGCCACCTTTATAAAAGCTGCATTTCCTAGAGTGTCACCATCTTACCTATCCAACCTGCCCTAAATATTAGCCCTTAAAAATTTATTTTCTTTAATGATTTGTAAATGTCATCATTAAGCTTATGAACTGAATTATTACAACTGGTAGGAGACACTGTGCCTTTTCACATGGGCCTGGGAGGAGCTGCGGTGTGGGGGGATGGGTAGAAGCTGCGGTGGGTGTGTGGCACAGGTGTGGCCTAACGCACAAACGTAAGCCCATCTCCATGCATGAAGGCACCTCCGTTTTCTCCAGTGCCTCCATGCGTGGGTGATCGGTGGAGATGGGTGGAGTACGCAAGGGAGCATGCACGCCCACTCGTCCCCACCGGTGGTCGCACAGATGCCCCCCTTGCCCACCCAGTCATCCACGTGGGCGAGAGGGGGTGGGGAGGGTGTCTCGTGTGAAAAGGGCCACTGTTCAAACTCTCACCTGCTAGAGATGAAGATGTACATGTTTGCTACTAATTTAGTCTAATAGTGCCTTCCCACATGCAAAATCATTTAAGACAATAGCATATTTTGGCAGCTTGCTTTGTATGTGTCTGACAAATCTGTTCCAATGTTTGCTAAGCTTCGTATTGTATAAGTGAAGAAAAATAGAGCTTCTCAATTGAACCATTCAGTCTTCATGAAACATGAGAAACCAAAGTGTATACTCAGCTTGGGTTTGTAATGTGGATTTGGATACTAGCAAAGAAGTCACAAACATGTCATTTTCCTCCAGCCACCTCTACAAAAAAAGCAGTTGGGGTATGACCACAAAACAAAGGGTGTGATCATTAGTCTATTGAAGTCAACAGGATCTTTGCTATTGACTGCAATGAAGTAGGGACTGCACTCTATTTGTACAAATAGATAACATTAAAGAAAAAAAACAACCCATGTAAACAAATCATTATTACATGGATTGGTAAGAACAGTACAAAGGAACGTGTACTGTGGCTAAGTTAATTTCCTGTGTTTTCTCTAATTATATGGCCATTTTTAAATGGGCACGGCTGGGGGGCAGGTCTGTGCATGCTGCATGAAGCACCCATGCATGTCCAGTGAGGGGGGGGGAAATCAAACAGGCCAAGGATGGGTGTGCCCCCCATTTCCACTCATACCCATGTACAATTTGGCCTGCCCCTGCATTTCCACACACACACCCCGATTCTCTGTGTGTGGGCAAGAGTGGGCAGTGTGTGGGTCATGGGAGTGTGTGCCCCACCTGCCATCTTCAGATGGGTGCTTGAGTTTTAGGTCATTTTTAAACAAGCGCAGCTGAAGGGTGGGTCTGTGTGCATCATGTGGAGTGCCCATGAACATCTGGAGAGGGGGGGATCAGACGGACCAGGATGGGTGTGTGATGGGCGTGTGACCCTAACTAACCATGCCTGCCCCCGTGTAGGCCTACCCCCATGTAGAGCATCCCAGATTTCCCCCTGATGATCTGTGTGTGGGCATGAGTGGGCAGCGCGTGGGTCAACAGTGTGCCCCCACCCACACCACCTTCAGATGGGCACTCTGGTGAGTGGGGGATGGGTGGTCCTGCATGGGCACATCCCATTTAAAAATGGCCTTTGTCTTCAAAAAGCCCAATATAGCATGATTCAGCAGTAAGATTATAATAGAAACATTTTAATAATTGAGTTTTTTTCTTGGCATTATTTGACTTTTCATTTTCCTCATGAACATACTGTGCACGATCCAGCTCCCATTGAAGTCAATGGCTAAACTACCATTAACTTGTATGGAACTGGATCATGCTCATTGTTGCTAATTCTGCATTCTTAAAATTATCCCCCTCTCTACTTCCATATTACCTCTCACTTTTCTTTTGGAGTTCTTGAATACTCAATACTGAATGTCCAATTAATCCACATCCTGGGATTTCTTTTCTTTTTTTATTGAAATTATTCACTTGTAAGAGTGGAAACTCATTTTTTCAGACTCCTCTGATTTCACCCTAAATACTGTCTAAAATAAAGAAAATGAGAAATTTATGGAATAAAAAATGAATTTGCCAAAATGTCCATGATTTTTTACAGAGGTTCAAATATCAAAATGCCATTTTCAAAGTGTTCAGAAAGGCACAGTACTAAAATATTTAAACAACATTTTGCAGTTTCAAACATTTTCACAAGAAAAGGGATTGCTCTTTTCAAACTACACTAATTGTAAATGTAAGCAAAATTAGGTGCCCATAATATCATGAACGTGTTAAAAGCACTTCTGTTTACGGTACAGCATGCATAAACAAACGCCGAATATATGCCTATTTACTGGCAAAAGAAATTATGAAATATAAGAAAAAGTATATAATTCTTTTTCATTTGATTTGCCAATAAAAATAAATAAATAAAATAATGAAATAATTAAATAAATAAATGGAGCATTCTGACCAGGTACGTGACTGAAAGGGAAGATCGCGGAACAAAATTCTGTGGTGTATATAGTATCAGCCATGCCTCAGCAATTAAGTCAAAGTCAAGCAACACAAATGTGCAATTAGTATTTATATCAAATTGTTGGTGACTCTGTGCATTATGAAGTCTTACCAAGAAACAGGTGCTGCAGCATCTGCAACTCAGTGGGTAGGCGAGCATAGCCTTATGAGGTATGCCCAAAGCAATTTAACAAAATATCACTCTTTTTGTTTGATACCTTAAAGAAGCAGAGCAATCAGGAAAACTACGGTCCAGATAGAACCGTGTTAAAAAAAACAACACACCCCCATATAATGTATCAAGGTATGCACGTGCACCGAGTGCATGTTGCATGTACACAACAAGCACACATTGCATGTGCACACACATCCTGCACTTGGTGCACATGCAGGCTGCACTTGGGCTGGGCACGCACTGCATGTGTGAGCTTGTTGTGTGTGCATATCTTGGATTGGCTCCATGGTGACACATTGATTTGGAAGTGGGTATTCAGATCAAGACTCTCACTGGGTGTTTTTAGACAGATATGCTGCCTCAGTGCTGGCTGCGCCAGCCTGCTTCACCCCCGAGTGGCCCATCCATCTAAAGGCACCCCACCAGATGCTGAATTGGAGCAGGCTCCTGGGAACTGAAGGGAAGAGGTGGGCTCAGCCCAGCTCTTCAGCATTCTCTTGGGTGCTGACTCATGCTAGCCAATAGAATGCTGAAGATGCCTGCTGAGTCTGCTCCCTCCCCCCATTCCTGATAATTCTCTATCGGGGCTTTCTTAGCAGCTTCCCACAGAGATGACTTGGGCTCTGTCCCTTGAGCTGCCATCCCCAGACAAGGTAAGAGAGCTGAGGTGGGAACTGTGTGCCCCCACCCCCCCAAGCACTGGTATGAACCAGTGTGGTATAGTAGAGAAGGTGCTGGACTTGGATCTGGGAGACCAGCAGGGTTCAAAACTCACCCTAGCCAATGAACTCAGTGGGTGACCTTGGGCAAGTCTCAACCACAATTCCCCATCTGTTAAACAGGAATGTGTGTGTCTGTCTTTCCATGTGTGTTCCACTCATCATTGTCCATTTTCGATTGTAAGCCCACTGGGCAGGGACCTGTCTGTAAAAATCCGTGACTATAAAGCGCTGCGTACACCTAGTAGTGCTATAGAAATAAATAGTAATAATAATCAGTTTTTTGAGATGCTCGTGTTTCTCAGCGAGAATCCAACTGATTCTTGTCTCATTCTCATTTGCAAGAATGAGATGAGAATTGTGATTCTCACTGAGCAACATGAGAAACCGAGAATCCAGTTTCAGCCCTGTTTTACACATTATACTACTGCCTTCTGGATTTCATTGTCAGGTAGGACGGCTTATTATGTTTGTTCCTTCTGTATTTTTTGCAATTCACAAAGCCTACTAAAGCTGTGATTATTTAATAGCATATGTAGTATTAATAGCTTTGTAAATTAGACATGCATCAACTGAAACAAGCTTAAGTAACAATGTTATATTTTAAACTGATTTTCAGGCATGGTTACAACATTACATGAACTGCATGTATCAAATGTGTTGACTAAAGTGCAACTATGTCTCTGTTCCAGAACTGCTACAGAGGCCACTTATTTTTCCATAGTTCAAAAATGTAAGGTTCGCTGCACATGTAGAAAACACACCCATTTCCACTCACACCTGGCAGAGATTTCTTCCTTTGCTTTGCATCATGAGAAATACCGCAGGGAAGTAAAGCGGGGGAAGGGTCTCTCAAATACAAGGAAATCAGCCATTGTGTAAAGCTATAGTTACAGGACAGGAAAAGCATGGGGTGAAAACAAACAAGTCAGTATCCCACAGTAAAAAAATACAAATGAAAATGATGGAATTAAATCTTCAGCAACAAGAACTCAAAATAACCATATCCTGAAAATGTATTGTGTAGAGTTGGAAAGAACTGCACATACACATAGTGGAAATGACACTGTGGTAGTGGATGAAAAAAGACAAATGAAAGGCATGAGGCCTTGGTTGTTTGAGTGGGTGACTGTGGTGTAAATGAAAGAAACAAAAATAGCCCTACAAAAATAGGTGAGACTTTTAAAAGGGGGATGGGGAATCTGCTGAGTCATACATCAGTTGACGTCATTAACCATTTTGCACATCTGTTTTCACCTTGAATTGACTAGATTAAATGTCCTAGAAACCCAAGAAGACTTGATTATTCAACCCAGTTTCTATTTTTCCCTCCTGTTCTCTGGCCTCCTCCTCACATATTTTCTTTCTGATTGTTATAAAATGTTATGGCCTTGTTTTTTTTATACACAGCCTGTTCTCACATGCTCTACAAATCAACTATTTAGCACTTTTTAAAGGCCATTTTAAACTTGGTTGGACTATTTTAAAATAGACATATTTTACGCTGATCAAGTCCTTCCCCTTTTTACTAAAGAAAATGACTTGGGAAAGTCAAAGGGAATCACACCCTTTTCTGTCATAGGGCACTTTCACACATGTGGCTGAAGGTCCAGAGAGGGTGTGCACATGCAAATCAGGCACGTCTTTGATCATGTGATAATGCCCAGGGATGAGTGATTGAAAATTTATATGCATTTATAAATACGCAGCTGGATTTTGCCGATCCGTCAATCACATTTGTAAATGTGCATAACAGCTTAAATCACCCACCTCGGGACATTCCCATGTGATCAAAGATGCACCTGATTTGCATGTGCATCCCCTCTCCAAACCTCCAAAGGATGCATTCTTCTATGTGTGAAAGAGCCGATAGCCTTCACCCCTTACAAAGCATTGTGATATCACAACTTTCCACCGGAGGCAGAACCATGGCATAAAGTGGGAAAGGCAAAGGAGCTGGCATGCCTCTTCCTGACATATCCCCCCACACCTATACAAAGGGTCATAATGCTCCCTAAGAGTATGGTTGAATCAGGGCTCAAAACCTGAAGTCTCCATTGAAAACCTGGAGAGATGGATGTCACTAAAGGGGTGTAAACACATGAGCCCTTTTTACATGAGATGCTCCCATTAATGGACACCCATCATCCAAGCAGCGGAGTGTCTTGTGTAAATGCAGCAGTGTGGGGGTGCATGCTCCCACAACCCACGTATCCCCCTACACATGGAGCAATTGGCAAAAATGCTGGTTGCTCCATACACGGGGATGTGTGTGGGGGGGGTGCATCTGTGTACACCCACACCTGCCCACCACCCACAGATCTGCCCCCTCTCCATCTATTTAAAAAGGGCCATGCTCTGGAAGAACCCCGGAACCTGGAGCCACCCTGTGGGGTCCTCACACAGCAGCCACCAGTGAGGTCAGCGTTGGAAGCCCTTCCCAACAGGCAGCCCCTTGCCTGCAGTTCATGGATTTGCACTAGCTGCCACACTCCCCTCCTCATTCCTTAATTCACTCTTGAGAATAGGGGTTTTCAGCTGTGCCAATCAATGGGGGAGGGTGTCTCTGTGGCCACTGCATGGCTCTACCACGGAGCACCCAGAGATGTGAACTTCGTGGGAAGTGAATCAAATGGGCAGCTCCCAATGTGGCTAATGTATCCATGGAGGCAGCTGCCACACATTTGGCCTGCCTTGCACAGTGCACTCCGTAATTCCTGGCCGTGCTCCATGAGTGGCTGAGAGTGGGTGCTTCATGGCTGACGGGAGTGCGCATCCAGCTGTTCCATCTTTAGATGGGCGGTCGGATCTGTGTCTCATGGGTGGCCATGCAGGGTAGCATCTCATCTGAAAACACCCAATGGTGAGTTTCCATATTACTGGAAAAGAAGCATGGGGTGGGGTGATCTATGTGAATATCTCATCTTGAAGAACACAAGTTACATGGGATGGGCTTTCTGGGTTCAGATAAATCCATGACTGCTCAGAACAGGCCATTACGGATCAATCGAAATTATGCCCCGTCAGTTCTAGATCTGGATTTCCACCCACCACCACTACCTGGGACCTGGAGTGGACTTACCACCTTGGGGAGCTTGATTAAAGTTCCTCTGGCCTGCTGTTGTGGGGGGGCTCCTGACAGCTTTCCTTACCATGGTGTGCTGCCGAGCTCCCAGCTCCAGAGCGTGCATGTGCAAAGTAGCTTCAAAGTAGCAGCCACAGACCACCTGCCCCCCATCAAGCTTGGTCCTCTGAAAACCCTCATTCTCTGTGGTAAGAGTGAATTCAGGAATGGGTGAGGGCTCAGAGCTGACACTGTCACCATCATTTTGGAAAAGGGCTGCGCATATGCAAAATGGCCCTGGCTACCAGTATTTTGTACATACACATTATGGAGCCTGGATCTCGGCAGTGCACTGATGCAAGGAAACCTGGTGGGAGCCTCCCCCCAACAGCGACGGGCTGGCAGAACTTCATTCAACACCCCCCCCACCCCCAAGGCCAAAATACACTCCGGGGCCATGGGGGTGGTTGGACCTACTGCCCCAGGAGGGATTATGGATGGGAGAACAGACTGGTTTCCCATCAACTTCAATGGGAAAATTTCTCTTTCACTTCAATGGGTTCCAAATCCCTAAGTAACCTGGAAATTACAGATCAGAATCTGGAACAGACCTGAATCCATAATTCAATACAGATGCCCATCCCTACCAGTTACTACATTGGTAAGTAAGTAAAGTTAATAAGCAGCTTAGACCCAACAAACCTCAGAGACTACCAGCTCTCCTATGTCTCATTTTGCTCTCTGAGGAATGTGCAGACGCGCAGAGAGGGGGACACTACTGTGATGGCTGCATGCCACCCTTTTTGTGCCTTGTTTTCCCCATTAAAAAGCACAGGTTTTGTCACTGAATAGCAGGCTTGGGGCTTTTTCAAGCATAAAACATCCTGGCCCAGACTCTGGCCCCAACAGCATGGAGACTTCTCTCACTCTCCATAACTGTATTCTAATTTAGCCCACAACTGTATTCCCATGCTTTCAGTGACCCAAAGAAGTTCAAACAGTCTGCTTCAAAGTTCCAGCGAATACTGAACTCTCCACCCAAATAGTTCCCCTTCGCATGCCATCTGTCAAGCTTCCAGCTTAGCTGTATATTAAAGCGGAGAACACTTGATCCTGTCACATAGCCTAGTTCATTGCATTACACAATGCAAAACTACCCTTGTGCATTTCCATACATCCCTGGAATATCCACACTTCAATAATGGGCCAGCTCCAGTTCTCCAGTGGCAACTTTGCCCTGTTACAAGCATGAGAACTTCTGTTCCCACTCGACAGTGCTGGCCTATTAGACATGAACATCTCGACTCAGCTTCCTTTCTGATGTTACCTGGGGCAGGCAGGAACTTTCACAGGCACCACTTCAGCTCTCTAATTGCAAAGATTAGAGCCCATTAGAATGCACTAATCCGCCTTTAGCATACAAGGATAGTCGCACATGATCGGGTCCCCCAAATGTAACCTTTACAAGGATGGGTGTTCTCACGTGCTAAAGGGGGATTAATACATTCTAACGGGTGCTAATCCTTGCAATTAGTGAGCCATGGTGGTGACTGCGAAAGTTACTGCCCCTCCCAGTTAACGTCAGAAAGCAGCCTCAACTGGATAGAGCAGAGAAGATTTCTGATTCATGCTCAAGTAGTATGTGCACAGTAAGAGCTTGATCAATGTAGACTATCACTCAAAGGAGAAATATGTGTTAAATTAACGTTATAAATTAATGAACAGGGCATTACTCCAGGAAAGCATAATGCATATGCCCTTTAAGTACCAAAGGATGATTTTAAAGATTTTGTATGCCTGTTTTGGTTTGTTTTGAATATTCAAAATTTAATCCAAAAGAATTAATCTGGCAAAAACAATACCCAAATGTTCTTCCAAATACCTACAGGGTAAATCAATTTTAGGGTGGTTATTTGCCTACTTGTAATTTTAACTTAAGCAAAAAAATACTTAAATACTTATTAAATCCTTTTATGAATTGATCAGATTTCCTACCCATTTTCTCCAAAATGCTAGAGGCAAGAGATTATTCTAAATTGGCAATTATTGTTTCCTCTATGAACTATTTGCTTTTCTTTCTTAGTCAATTAGCCTCATTTAATGTTTCATCTTTAGACAGAATTGTTATGGTCAATAATGATGCATCAGCATCCACTAAGAGTCTTAAGAAGTGGAACTTATATACAAAGCAGTGAACGTATAATTTTGAATCTAGAAGTTCTCTTTTAACATAAAGCCTGAAGCAATATAAAAGTAATGCTTTTTCTGGAACTAACTGAAGAAAAAATTGTTTACAATTAGTCTAGTACTGTTTGTTTTCTGGATGACTCTCTTAACTATAGTAATGAACTGTGTGATTAAATCCATATTACACTTTAAATGAGCATTTTCCATAAACCCTGCATCTATTACGTTTGTCATTATTCAGAACTCAAAACAATTAGATGGAATGAGTATCTCTGCATGAACTGCAAGCTTTAAAAATAATTTCAAATAATAATATCAGCACCCACTTCCTCTCCCTATTTCCACTTTGAACTCTCCCTTCAGAGTTCACACCCAGACTGAGTTAAGCTGAAACCTGGCACATAGACAAAACACACACACACACACAAACACACTTTAGTGGAGTAGTTTAAATAACCAGCCTTCCTCATTAGACTGTGCTTACATGGCAGTGATTCACAAAGAGGAAAAATCCAGTCCCTTCTTCTTTGTTGCGGGCCGTGGCCTGATTGCTTTGCGGAATAACATCTTGACTGTGGCCATTGACACAGTTGCACCCAGATGTCTGCTCCTTCCACTGCAGCGCCACAGATCCCCCTGGTATACGGGGGACCTGAGGCAACTGAAGTGGGAGGGTAGGTGGTTAGAGCACAGGTGGCACTTGACTATTGCTGAAGCCGACCAATTGTGGCATAGATCATTTTTAAAGAACTATGCCATGACTGGGATGGCAGCAAAGAAAGCTTTCTTCTCTGCTATCACAGCATCTGAGAAGTCTCATCCAGCAGAGTTATTTTAGACTGCAATTCTGCACGGTCAGAGGCAATGTCCAGGTGCTGAGGGGCCTGGTTAATCTGGTCTGCCTCTGCCCTGAAATGGAGTCATCTAATGCCCACTATGACATTTTTATTAATTATTTTGCAGCCAAAATTGCTCACATTCACCACAAATTGGGTGCTGCCATTTTGCCTGCAGAATCAGAGTTTGAGGTTATAGATGCTCAGTGTTGTCCTGTTGATTTGGATCAGTTTCAGCTGGTATCACCCACCGATGTGGGGAAGGTGCATGGGGCAGTGAGGGTGACCAGTTGTTATACTAGACCCTTGCCTGTCGTGGCTGGTGAAAGCCAACTGGGAGATGCTGGGCCTGTTGCTGATTTGGGTTATCAACACCTCCATTCAGGAAGGTAGGGTGCTGGACATTCTTAAAACTGCAGTCGTTTGACCCCTGCTTAAGAAGCCATCTTTGGATGCTGACTCTCCGGCCATCTATCAGCCAGCCTCTACCACTGTTATTACTACTTAGCACTACTTAGGTCTTATATGCCTTTCCTGTTTGGGGTATTGCCTATCTGAATAAATTGGAAGCTGTTCAAAATGGCTTTCTCAGCTCTATTTTGGGAGTTCCCAAGGGTACCCCCAGGTAATTCTAACATTTGAAACTTCTAGTCATACGATCAGGCAGGTTGCTATGTGATCACTGCTCAAATATTGGATTAAGATTTCTCTTTTTCCTTTGCAGGACCACTCCCTTATCAGCCTAGTGTCCATCCATGGCCTTTTGGGTTTCTGGGAGTTGAGCAGAAAATTTATAACCTGGGGTTTTCCCGTGACTTTCTATCGAGGGTAGGCCCTGAGGGTGCTGAGTCCCTTATTATTAAGAGACTAGCTGATCAAGAACTCCAGACCGTAAATTCTCATTTAAGAGGGCAGAGAACTGCCCCTGTTTATTTCCCCCCAGAACCTTTTCATGCTAAAGCTACTTGTTTATTTGTTTGGCCTAATGCAACTGCAAGATTGGCATTTACCCAACTTAGATGCAACACCTACTCACCAGTTTTTTGGAGGGTCGGTACGCTGGGATCCCTAGGGAGAACCGGTGCTGTATTCTCTGTGAGCTTTGTGAGCCCGATCGTCTTTCGCATGTTTTTTTTCAATGCCCTGCTCTGACAGATGTAAGAGAAAAGTTCTTGGGTATCTCATTCCCTTCTGGCCATGCTGATTGTTTACATTCTCATCTACGGGAGTTTCTTAGTCCTGCTGATTCAGCACTGACCCGCGCAGTGGCTAGTTTTGGCATAGCCGCTGCTTGCAGATGTACAAATCTTTTGTAAACTGTGGTTTTTTAGTTAGATTGGTAGAATTATAGTGGGATGTTAAGCACGGCTGTTTGTACTGGGTAGGCTGTGGTTTGTATGTATACATTGGCCGCAATGCTTGTTCAATTTGTTTCATTGTTTAATTTTGTCATATTGTATACATAGCTTATATTGTAATAGCTACGGCTATACAATAAAAATAATAATTACTCTCACTCTCTCTACTTATCACTACTAGGTGTATGCAGCACTTTACAGTCACAGATTTTCAGAGACAGGTCCCTGATCATTGGGCTTACAATCTAAGGTAGACAAAGATGAGGGGAACACAGGGAAAGACACACACATTCCCATGTTTTGCAGATGGGGAACTGAGACTAAGAGGTTGTGACTTGCCCAAGGTCACCCAGTGAGTTAATGGCTAGGGCAGGATTTCAACACTGGCTTCCCAGGTCCAAGTCCAGCACTTTATCCACTACACCACACTGACTCTCTTCTTTTTTAGGGAAACTTATTGAATGGGTGGTTGTCCTGCAGCTCCGGGCTCATCTCAATATCATCAGATTCCTGGACTAATTCTAGTCAGCCTTTCGCTCTAGGTATGGCACAGAGACTGCACTTGTGGTCTTGGTCGATGACCTGCACCTGGAGATTGACAAGAGGAATTCTGCCTTGTTGATCCTGTTAGATTTTTCAGCGGTCTTTGATAAAGTTGTCGACACAACTGCCGGACCTGGTGGGGGTGCATTGATCTGCTCTTGAATGGCTCCGCTCCTTCCTGTCAGGGAAATCCCAGACAGTGGTGATGGGCAATTGCTTCCCTGTTGGGTCCCGCAGGTTTCCATTCTGTCTCCCCTCTTGCTCAATATGTATATGAGGCCTCTGGGCGAGGTCATTCAGAGGTTTGGGGTGAAGTGCCATCAGTATGCAGATCTATCTCTCTATTTTATTTGACCCAGGGTTTTTTAAATCGCATGATGTCGCCGAGGCAGCTGTGCGATTTAAAGACACGTGTGAATCCCCTCTAACTCAGAAGGTGTTGGGAATGAGGGATGCAATCAGTTTTGTTTCTTGCTGCGCCCGCCTCACCGCAAGCCCCATTGACTCTGTACAGCCTAGCCCATGGCCAATTGCAGACTGCAAAGCTAGTGGTCTGAGGCGAAAAGGGATGGTGATTGGGCAGGCTGGCTGCTACTCCAAGCCTCTCCACCCCTGGTGCCTGGAAGTCTGCTCCTCTGCTGACTCCCCGTCCCTGTCACATTTTGCCTTCCAGCCCCACGTTTTTGCCACCCAAACTCATCCGAACGCAATCCGAACTGTTCGGTCATTTTGACATTCATAATTGAGTTTGGGTCGGTCAGTTCGTGTTCGGATTCGGTTGCCCGAACAGGCTGAGTTCAGGTCGAACTCCGAACCATGTTCGCCCATCCCTAGTACCAGAGTTCTTTGTCATGGAAGCTCCTGCTCTACCTCCGGTTAGTGTTAGAAGGGCACTTAGGGAGGATTGACATAAGGGGTGTCTGACAACTCTATATTTGAAAGACATCTGTTTGTTTAAGTTTAAGTTCTTATCTAGAGAGAAAAGCAGTGCAACCTCAGGCCGCTTTGATGACTGCAACTTGACATTTCTCCTTCCACTTTCTCTAATAATCAGATGAGATGAGGAAGGTTCCATCCAGTCTCAAGACACAAGATGTAACTCAATCCTTCTGCTAAGTAGGCAGGACACTGCTGTTTGGAGCTGGTTTAGTTCTTTTCTCTCTACAAAGGCTCGAAGGTTGCATTCACACAACCCTTTTTCTTCCTGTTAAACTGTCCTCACATTCCCCACCCCTGCTTTAAAGGGTACTTCCCAGATTTCTGTGGCCGCTGATATGTATCCCAGTTTTTTAAAAGCCTGACATTACTTCCCGAAACAGTGGAGCAAACAAAAAGGCAAAAAGGCAGAAGGTGAAGAAAAAAAGAAGAAAACAAAACCCTACAAAAATACAAGGGAAATACATGATTCTGCAAAACAGGCAGACTGAGACTAGGATTATCCTTTCACATGTTATGAAAAATGTGCATGAAGAAATAAGTAGAATTGTTAAACCTTAGTTTCAGAGTTAATTATTTTTGATTAAATGTGCATTGCACCCATTGCATCCTATGACATAACTTTTTTAATACAATAAACAAGTGGGGGAAGAGATTTTCAAAGATTTACAGGTTTGTGTGAATGTAGCCTTAATGCAGAGGACTGGGATTTATGTAGGTAGGAGTGTGGTTTCAGCTATATCAGATGAGAGATTCAACTGCCAATCCTGTATTAAAGTGCAGGTATGAGAGGGAGGAGATTGAGGACATGTCCTCAGGGAGTTAGCAGGTACTTACCTTAATAGAGTTGGATCATTCTGACATAGGATTTCCACCTCTCATGGAAATCACCCTGATATTCCAATAGGCCAAAATTGCAATGCCAGGCTAATTTTTTCGATACATGGCAACCCTATAGAAATTGCATGAGTAGTGAGGAGTTGCACTACATATTAGCTATCTTATGCCATGCCATGCCACTACTATACATGTTGTGTTCAAACATAACACTGCCAGGGAAGAGTAAGCTACTACATAATGTAAACAAAGTAATAGCTTTACCTCTCATTACCACTCAAAGTGTTCAAAACTAATGGTATTTGGGGGAACAACCCACAATTACTATGTAAAATCTATCCCACAGTACATCATGGTATGGTAAAGAATGCCTACTGCATAGCGAAGCCCGTCATTACCCCTCATGTCACATCACAATGATCCAGTTGACTACACAGTAGAGTGTCATATCTGTCCAATTGTAATACAGAGTCACTATGAAGGAACTGTCATGTGCGCACGTTATGTGGGAATAATTCCACTCACCCACACTTTTCCAGCCACCCCTCAATTGTCCACTGAGGATCTTCTCTTACGTCCATGCTTTGATTGGTGAATCCTTGATGGGATGAATCTCAGGCTAGCCTATTCCACCACCTGCAGTAACATCATTGAGTGGGTGTGTCCAGTCAACAACCCCAAACAGCAGTGCCACTTCTCAACACTACGCATGAATGACAAGTTATTCGGTTAGATGGACTATGTTAGGGGTGGGTGAACTGTGGCCAGGAGCCACATGCAGCTCTCAGGCAGTTCAAGTGTCTTAGTTCACTGCATCCAAGTCACAGCAACGGAACTGCAGCTGTTCCTCAGAATCTCAGCAGTCAGGGCTGCAGAGCCCTGGCTCCACCAGCTAACCCAAAGCAGGAGAGGCTCATCCTGGGAGCAGAGGTGTGTGTCTTGTGGCTCTCAGCTATATGAAGTGTTTGGAACATGGCTCCTAGGGTTGGGAACTTGGCCCACCTGTGGATTATGTAATAGTTTGCCCTTCACTTACAGTGACTTGTGGGACCATAGTTTACATATTAAGTGCTGTAGTTGTTTACTCTGGACTTGAGTTAAAATTGATTTTTTCCCCTTCACAGATTAAATCTGCCTTTTTGAAATGGCCTGCAAAAATCTGGAACAGAATTTCAGCCACCATGGAGCTCTGCGGACCATTTCAGCTGCTCCATTTTGCACATACACACTGCAAAAAACCTTTTTGCACATGCTCAAAATGGTACAGCACTGTACACCAATGTTTTTTTTCTGCATTGCACAAAAAAGTTGTGTGTGTGTTGTTGTTGTTGTTTTTCTTTTGTCAATGTGCATATGTAAAATGGTGATGCGTAAGTAGGGGGAGGAGGGCTCCCAATCCAGATCTCATGGTTCACATACTACTGGACCAGACTAGAGCAACGAACTTGCAAAAGAACTGTAATCCACTATGAAGAACTGTTTTAAACTACTTGTCTTATTTCATCCTTTATAGCTAGTTCACTTGCCTTTACTTCTCAGTACTGTTCCCCCCCATCTACATTGCAGGGAGGGCAGAGGTTCAGCGATTTCTACTTCTGTGTAATTCAGAGGATCGATTGGGCCACTTGGTCAACTAACCTTGCATAATTACAGTGATTCACTGCTTGTTAGTAATGTCATTTCCTTCTATCATGTTCATAATTTTGCCAGGTTTATGCTGTATCATACTTGCTGCCTCTGATTCATGTTTTTGTTACCTCAAGAAAGAAGACACTGTAATTCCTTGTTTGCTAGCCTGCCTGCCAGAGTCTATACGTGACTTCTGAGTCTGGTTTTTTTTACTTAGGCCAAACTTTTTTCACCAAAAAACATACTCGTTTATCGCTCTCTTGTTTAAAAAATCTATTTGAGAAAAAAATATCTTCCTCCTCTAATTTTTAAAAACTAATTAGTGAAAGTAGTTAAACAGTTTAAATAGGTATATTTAGAGCTCTGCCATTATTTTTACAGAGAGGAATGTATTTAGATATCTTCACTTCGAGTGATTTCAGATGTGATGGGGCGGCATTTGCCCCATCATGAAATCACTCTATTGAATCCCCACCGGGATCAATACCGGCATGTCAACAGACGTACTGGCTGATCACGGCAGGGAATCTGGGGAAGGGGTGGGGCTGTGCAGCACTATGTGTGGCCGCACAGCCCCGCCCCCCATGCTCCCCCAGCAGCCCGCCCTCCTGGACACGGGCGGGTGCAGCAGCCAATGCAGCCGCAGTGCCTGCCCGCCCCCCGGGAGATTGACCATGGCCGCCAATTCCAGGCCGTGGTCAGGGAACAGACGTGATGTTGACACGCTCAACCATGGTGAATTCCACCGTGGTTGAGCATGTTAACATCATGTCTGTTGGGGGGGAAAAGTGATTCCTGCCGGGAGTTCACCCCCTGTGGGAATCACTTTGACCACGCTTTTGGAGATGGTCCCCAGACCATCCTCGAAAGCGTGGTTATTTTGATTCCCGCCAGTGGTTCACTGTGGTGAACATCTGGCGGGATTCAAACAGACATTACAGGACCTTTCGCCCCCACTGCCGATTGACTGTGGTTGAGCGTGGTTTTGTAACATCTGAAAATACCCTTCTACACACCACGGAGGCAGTGACAGTCTTAGGTTTTGCAGAGTCCTAGGAAAAAACAAAATGGTCCTTTATGTTTTAGAGCAGATACACTCGTAGCCTTGATCTGGATACCTTGATATTTGATTCACAAGTCCAAAATTGTACAAAAAACAGCTATGGGGCCCCTTCAGCTGCCTGTCTCTACAGCCACCTCTACTCAGGAATACCTGAAATGTCTGAAATTTTGGGTGCCTCTCCCTGATGGGGCCTCTGAAGATAGATTCTCTCTGCCCACCTGAAGTATTAGCAGCTCCAGCTCTGTTAACTGCTGGAGCTGTAACTGGTGATCAGGTAATTAACACTAAATAAGAATAGACTGCATCAGGAGGATTCTGAGCAGTCTCATATAGGCATCTCAGATACCCTCCACCACTCCCCCAATAATGAGAAACATTGTGGGAGTCCAGAATTCTGAGGAGTCCAGATTTTATGGGTTTGGATTTATGAAGCTTTTAATGTAAACACACACACACACACACACACACACACACACACACACACGGATCAAATTATTCTACCCACTAGCCCCCCAAAACATCACCACTGGCATTCTCTAAAATAATGTTTGTTTGTTTGTTTGTTTATTTTAAATGGTGTAGTAAAATTGTGAACAGAACTTGCACATTGCATATACTGGAGCCTTCTATAACACTGATAGCTATGTCTTTCCACCTCCCCAGCTTTTTAATTAATATAATTGTTATTAATATGCATGAATACAAATGATCCCTTCATACAGTGGTCTACACTTAACTTAATCTGTCATCATAATGCTCAATTGCTGACTTTTGTTCTATCATTTTGAATTATTTTATTCTATCCTAGTTTACTCTAGACTTAAGTGATCTAATAATTTCTAACCATTTGAAAACACAGTCTCCTGTTGATTACATTTTCTTACTAGTGTCCATTGGCATGAATATTTTATGCACAACAACGACTAGACAGCTGGTAAAATCTGACCAAGCAATTCTTATCATGTTTTTTATTATTCTCTCATTGGGTATTTTCAGATGTTATGATCCCGCGCTCAACCACGGGGAATACCCACATGATGAGCAAGGGACCATAATGTCTGTTGGCCCGACAGGTGATTCCCGTCAGATGTTCACCCCTGTGAATCACGGGCGGGAATCTCATTGACCACGCAAACGGCCCTCCTGCCCGGACCATGGCTGTTTGCGTGATCAATGAGATTCCCGCCCATGATCAATGGGATCGTCACATCTGTCCCCTGACCACAGCCCGGAATCAGCGGCCGTGCCCACTGCTGATTCCAGGCCATGGTCAATGCCCCGGGGGGGAGGCGCTGCGACTGCATTGGCTGCGGCGCCCGCCCGTCTCCCAGGGATCAGGCAGGCCAGGGACCGTGGGTGGTGGTGGGGCTGTGCGGCCGCACGTTGGCCACACAGCCCCGCCCCCTCCCCCAATTCCCTGCCGGGATCAGCCGGCACATCTGTTGACCATGCCGTTTTGATCCCAGCGGGGGATCAATTGGTGATTCCGTGAGGGGCCAATACTGGCCCCGTCGTGTCTGAAAATACCCATTATTACCCTATGCTCACCCGACCCTGCTGGCTTAATCTACTATTTGTCTCTCATTTTATATTCAGATTGTAGGCTTTGTAGGACAGGAATCTTCTTTTTTGTATGTGTATTGTAGCAAACACAGTTTGGTCTTACTCCACACTGTGGAACATTGGTTCTAAGATAATATAAATAAAAACAAGAGGGAAAAAACTTGTTTCTTAGCATGCAGAAAAATCTAATTTTTTGGAAACAATGGAATGTTTTGGACATATTATGAAGCAATTTAAATTTGGTCTATATGACAATAAGCTCTTTGCGTCAGACGGGTGATAGAAATTTCAGAAAATGTAACCTTTTCTAACTTAAATTTTCCTCCTTTCTTGGGTGATTTCCAGTGTACAAGTTACAGTTTTATAAGCCGCAAATAGCTCCCCCTAAGTAATCACATGGGGGTAGAAGAGAGACAACTCCCAATACTATCATAGGGTGCTTTTGGTAATAAAAAAAATGTGCATCTAAAAATATTTTAAAAGCCTGAATAAAGTAATATGCAATTGAATAATTTCATTTAAAGCTCATGCTAAGGTGTGTTTTTTGTTGTTGTTTTGTTTTTTGTGAGCAATGTTTATTCAAAGGTTAAGAGTGGGGAAGACATTCTACAAAAGGGAAAACATTCAACAAACTGGCTGCAATCCTAAACACACTTATTTTTAAGTCTCATTTATTTCAGTTGTCTTACTGAGAAGTTAGGAACTTAGGACTGCAGTTAGATACATCAATGTTTAATAGAAATGACTATGCAAAATCACTGTTGATACATGGAAGGCCCTCTCAGCCCACATCTCTTTTGTTTCTATGTTAATACACACATTTTGTAGGTGTATCTGTTGGCACTGATTTGTCTTTTCCACGGAATGTGATCAAGTGACATAACGGTTGTATTCAAAATCCATTTCTTCCATACTTAGAACACCATCAAGCATTGAAATAAACCTGAGAAGAAAATATCTCCTCCTTGATGATGTATCAATAGACTTAGTTTTAAAGTACAAAGGTTGTAACATGAATCTAAAAGATATGCCTTTTGGCAGGCTACTGGCTCCCAATGTCCCTTGACTATGACAAATTCATCAAAGCACAAAAGTGCCCTGAGGGAAGCTTGCTAATAACATGGCACAATGATATCTCCCCTGGGGAAAAGGAAAAAGGATGGGAGCCTTTTCTTCTAATTTAATTAAAAATGAAAACTTTCATTAAACTAGGATATATCACACAATATTTTAAGAAAAGTAATCTCTGCTGTGTTCATGAATCACTATTGTGCATAAGAAAATTAAATAAGATAAAATTAAATGATAAGAAATGGGTACTTCATGGACGCGCTGTGCAATACGTTTAAGGGTTTTTTAGATGTAAAGGAGTTCATCTCTGACTGATACAAGATTGGAAGTTTTGCCACCTCTATTTCTCTGAAGGAATGGAAAAGCAGAGCAGATGCTAAAATCACTTTACTATGATAAGAGATAAAAGGATAAGAGGATTCAGCTTGGATATAAATGGGAGTTTTGCAGAAAATATAAACAATTCAGGAAGGTCAATTTCCATCCTCTTCCTTCTTTTGTTCTGTCACGTTATTTATTATTTGTATAGCACTAAATTGTACTAGACGCTACACTGATAGGGAAGAAGGCAATGTCCCAGAGAAAATAACCACTTCTTCAGTCATGCCGTACAATAACTAGATCCTGTCCGCAAAGTGGTTTTCTGAAATATAGTTTGTTTGTCACAGCTAAACTACACACTATCAAGTGGAGATGTCCAAGATGGTTTGGGAATGCCAAACCATGCAACCACTTCATATTCTGGTGTAGAGCTAGGGAATATAGCAGGCTTCAGGCATGAAGAGAAAAGTGGGGTGACTCCTCCACACCTCACCTCCCTCAACCCTAAAATAAATTGCTTACTTGTTGAAAGACTGATGCCCTAAGGAAAATAATCTAGTATTTTAGGGCTAGCTGTGTTGAAACAGAACAATGTACACAAAGATACAGTATTATCTGGAAAGTCCATCTAAAAACTGTTTCTATCTTTTATGTTGACTGGGTACTTTTATCAAATCAAAAGGTATCAGGCATTTGCAAATATTATGTGGGATTTTCAAAAATGCCGAACTCTGTAAAGGAGAAGTCTCATTCACATTCAAATGGACTTATGCTGCTACCTTAGGGCACAATCTTCTTTGGGGAGCCACAAACACACAAAGGCATTGTTTGCCGGTGTTAATTATGCTAACACATATTTAGTTAATCATAGGGTAATTTCAGATGTTACGAGATCACAGTCAATCACAGTGAATCCCCTGTGGTGGCCGTGATTCCCATAAAGTCTGTTGTGAGTCCCGCCAGATGTTCACCCCAGTGAATCTCTGGTGGGAATCACACCATGATTTGGACCTCCAGCCGCCGGGAGTTCCAGAATCATGGTGGGATCGGGCCCAAACTGTGGTCACGGTGGTCACAATCTGGGATTGGCCAAAAGTAACTTCTGTTACCTTCAGCCGGCCCGGATCGTGGTCCCGACCAGATTGCCCACTGTGCCCGCCCGTCTTCCGAAGGGCAGGTGGCCAGGGGAGCATGGGGGGGGGGCTGTACGGCCACATGTGGCACCGCGCAGCCCCACCTCCTCCCTGATCTCCTGTAGGAATCAGGTCGGCACGTCTGATGGACATCCAGACTGATTCCTGACTGGGATCTAAAATGGATCCCAGTCCGTGATTGAGTGTGGTGACCCTCTGGGTCTGTCACGTCTAAAATTACCCATAGTGATGGGAGTGCTAAATCTTCATTCACAACAACAGACATCACTGCACACCAGCCACTTGTCTATGTAGTGTCACCATGACAAGAGCCCAGTGGTCAGCACTTAAGTGTGGTCTGTCCATTGGAGTGCTAAATCTTCATTCACAACAACAGTCATCACTGCACACCAGTCACTTGTCTATGTAGTGTCAGCATGACTAGAGCCCAGTGGTCAGCACTTAAGTGTGGTCTGTCCATTGGTAAGTCTGCCCAAGTAGCATAAGTGTGCCCCACACTCCTCCCACATTCCAGGCAGCAGCCCAATGGCCATGGCTATGCTGCACAATGACACTGCTCGCTGTGACTCTGGCACTTAGCATACAATTTATAGGCAGTGACCCATGTTTGCTGTGTTTTCCCCATTGTTGCCAATGGGGAAAATGCAGTGAACATGGGTTCTTGCTTATATGTAACCTGGACAAATGAAAATTGTGACTTTAGTTGCTATTTAAAATCTCACTCTATTATATTCCCAAACTGCCTACAGGAATAATAAACAGAAAGAGACACAGAGGTTAAGCAATTTGACCAAGGTCAATAAAAAGCTAATATCACCCTCAGAATAAGCAGTCAAGTCTCCTGGATTGTTCTGTATTGCCCTTACATACAAGAAGAAGAAAAATCTTTTAGTTATTTTTCTGAATATAAGAAGTTTGTTGAGAAGCTGCAGAGTAATATTATTCTTTATTATAAAGAGTAAGCAATACATTTTTCCCTTGATTTTTCATAAGCTTTTTCATAAGTGTATATATTCAGTAATTAGGAAGCCATTTCTAGTAAAACAAGAAACCTAAATTATAGGGTTTTTTCCTGATCAATAAAAAAGTGTCAGTCTTAAACATGATGCAAAATATGGACTGTAAATGGGAAGAGAACAACTCCAGTACAATGTGCAATGCAGTGCAGGTGGTGTAGAATTATCATGTAGGTAAAAAGAGGAACCCCAAGTTTGACAATCTCACTAAAATTTAGCAATATACAATTGTAGAAGAGAACTTGACAGCGTGCTGGAGTTTCTGAACTGATTCACAGGATAGCAGCCCCCCAAACTAGAGATCTGTATTTCATCTTTTCATCCCTCCCACAGTCAAGCCAGGGTCAAGACAGATTCTTCCTCTAGGGACTGTACCCGATAGTAGGGGTGTGCAAGTTGTTTTTGTTATTACACGAATGATAATGACAATTGTCATTTTCATTATCGTTATTGCAATAACAAAAATGACAATAACAACGATAACAAAAACAACAATGTCGTTATCTTTGTTCTTATTATTAGTGCTGTGGCAGTTGGGTTTTGGAGGGGAAATGTGGAGAGGGGAGGAGGGAGCAGGCATGTGGGAGCCCTAAACAGGGTTGAACTCTTGAACTGTGCCTGATATATCACACGAGCAGCTCAGCAGTATCTGATGGATGTAACAACAATTTACTGTTGTTAGCCGTCCCGGGCTGCCTGTGGCAGGAAGGGCAGGATATAAATTTGCTAAATAAATAAATAAATAAATCGCTAGCCAATGAGCAGTGCAAGCAGGCCCCAGCAGTCTCATGGCACTCTGTGATTTCTCAATGCCTGCTGCTCCCACAACCAATCAGGGGGGCTCTGGGGGAGGGCCAGACTTTTTCTCTCTGTTTTGTGAGAGCTCTGCTTGTCAGGTTGCATTTACAGAACTGTGGTGCTTGCACACAAAAAAATCCTCCCTAGCTCTCATTGTATTACCACCAATACCTTTCCTTCCTCATACCCTACATTTTACCTTCTCCCTTTCCCTGCCCTTCTCCTCCCTGTATATTATATACAGATAGGGGCAGTATAGATTAGATATAGATATATATTATAGACATATAGATTAGATTAGAATAGTTATATAGGTAATTGATTAGATAATATATCGTTTTCCTTTACCCTTTCCCTATCTCCTATAGATTTAGATATATATTACTTGTGTACATATATAGAAATGACAATGGTAACAAAAACAACATTGTCGTAAATAACGATAACAAAAATGATATTTTTAATAACAAAAACATAACAAAAAAACCCGACATGGGGGCCTGGTGCACACCCCTATGGTGAAATAACTCCATAATGGGCACCTTTGCTTGGGAGCCAACAGATAATATGTGTTCTGTACATAGGTAAAAATATTATTACTTTTTAAAGTTAACTTATTAGATAACTATGATGGGGATCAGAAAGTCAAACTATGGTTTTCCATTCTCCACATATCACCAATAATAAAAGTTCTATCAGTCAAAAATATAATCTTAGTAAGATGAGTGCATGCCGTCAGCCTTCAGCAGGTTTGCTTTAGTATTATTGTTTATGACTGATGAGCCCAGTATAAATTATTTCTCTTTGGACTTCCCACCAAAATCTGCGTATCATGAGCCAGCTGGTGGTGGAAACCTTGAATTACCAGACTATTGGTGCATTTGGATAGTTATCTGGGAGTCACTTTGGTATATAAATTGGGTACAATATATGCCATGGGTAATAAAACATGGGCAGAATCTTTACATATGAGGAGAACGTTCAGTGTTTTTATTTAGCTTATACAGTAGCTGGTTTAACAATTTCTTTGTATCAGAGTGAATATATGCTGTAAGACAGTTTAAATGTTACAATGGAAGAGTAATTACAGCAACTCTTTTTCCAGAGCAGTCTTCAAATGGAGAACAAAGGCAGTATCACCAGCCATTGTTTCCCCTATTGATCAGAACAAGGAAGGGATAAGATGCAAGCACACATCTCATGTCTCAGGATCACAGCTCAAGGCTCCCATCCCATATCATATCCATCTCTCACCAGAAGCAACAAATCCTTTCTTTCTTGTTCAGACAAGATAATGCCCCCCCTCCACATTCATACACTCCTTTCCATCTCTTCAGAACTCAGTGGGATCTCACTCCAACTAAATCTGAAAGATGAGTGCACAACAATGTTTTTGTCTCATTATGCCCTAGATAGATAAGGATTGCATGATTTATACACACTTAAGTCTGCTAAACCCTTCTCCACTGAGGGCAAAATGCTGTTTGTGTTAATGCACTAATGCTTCTTTTGCCTCACGTGTATTGCTGATTGGTTGCCATCTTCTCTGCATGTAACCATTTATTGTTGCTAGTTGTGGAACAGATGTGATAAAGATCCAGAGGCTCTCCCTCATTGGTAACTGTGTGTACATCTGAACACAGTTTCGTTAAAATTAATTTCTGTTTCAGATATCTTATGATACTAATTGGCTTCCAGCAGAGGTATTTTTGTTAGGCATTGATTAGTAGCTTTTTATTTCCTTGGATGGGCTGCATTATACATCTTAAGCAGTTTTAACTGTTCTCTCTTTACCTCCATTCGTCTTCAGACAAGGGGTGAAAACAAAGGATACAAGGGTGAGCCAGGTCCCCTGGCTGCCCCAGAGGGGGCTGCTGCAGCCACAACTCTTCAGGTCAATGGGGAGGGCAATTCAAATAAGCCCTGTGGAATCTGGGCAGGGGGACTGCTGTCACAAGTCCCTCCACACCATCGATCAGCCAAGGAGGAGTCAACATGGGACAGGACTCCTGAACCCCTGCTGCCAAGCAGGATCAGCCCTCCAGGAGGAGCTGCCGTCAAGCAGCTGAGCTGCCGTCAAATAGCTGATGGGGGTGGGGGGAGGAGTGCCCCTGTTCAGCACATGAACCCAGGCCGGTTAAGCGTGCTCTCCTGGCCCCCTGACCAGCTGTTTGGCGCATACATCAGGGCAGGTGAGGGTGCTCCTCCAGCTCTGATCCTTTGATCTTGCGTTGCAGTTGGGTGGACAGGGCCTAACAGATGGGAGGGTGCACATTAGCCCAGATTAACCTGTTTGGGTGAGCCTTAGCTTGGGCTGTCACTGAACCTCTCCGGACGACACATTAGGGATGGGCGAACAGATCGTGGTTCAGGTTCGGCCATTCGGTTCGGCTGCGTTCGGTTCGTCCGTTCGGTTCAGCCGTTCGGTTCGGCTGTGTTCGGTTCGGCCGTTCGGTTCGGCCATTCTGGAAATGTTGTTATGGGTGTTTTTGTTGTTTTTTACATGGTTTTTTGGTTTTTTATTGGGTTTTATATGGTTTTCTTTTGCTTTTTATTTGGGTTTTTTGTTTTTATATGGGGTTTTTTAATTATTTTTTAATCTAATATTATATATATCTATAAATCTAACTGCTATTAACTATTCTAAATGCTATGAACTAAATGGATTATCTAATAAGTACACAGGCCTACTCCTACAAACACTAAAACTAAATCACTA
>QEPC01000119.1:3136231-3214075 GCA_003113815.1 Sphenodon punctatus | reverse complement strand
TATATTTCATTGGTTTCAATGGGGACACAGCGCCCCATTGAAACCAATGAAATAAATCCGGTACCGGTATACCGGATTTAATCCGGGAATCCGGTTTTCCTAGAACCGGTAACCGGTAAATCCGGTAGCTGGTAATGGCTCCGGGGTCCCACCACTAGAAAATATAGTCCATTGTCTGCGTGCTTAGCTTATGATGAAATGTGTTTACTGATATGTTTAAATTCTGATCATTTTTGAAGTCCGCATGAGGCAAATTTATGTATTTCTTTTTCATATGCTTTGCCCATAGTACTTGTTAACTGGTTTATGATCCTGCATCCAAAAATACTAACCTGCAAGTAGTATATTTAGTAGATGTGATGTTGCTAGGATGGTCAAAACTGGTTGGTTAATAACAATGTGACATTATTTTATAACATAGGTCTATTTGGTCTCTGGTCATTAATAAATTACTACTACTACTACTACTACTACTACTAACATAGCACTTTAACTTTGAGGTCCTAGGTGATTACATTCCACAGTAATGAGCACAGGTTAAGAAGAACCTGAATAGACCATAAAAGAGTGAAAAATTCAGCCGTTTGAAGAACATTAGTAAATTGAATAAGATAGATAGTTCAACAATTCTGATATCACTATATTATTTTATGTATAGCAAAGTGGCTAGAGTCCAAAATCACATACTGAAATCTTCCACCCTTACCAAAGGTTTAGGGTGGCTTACAGATCATAAAAAAATTAAAATACAAAAACCCTCTCCCCGAACCTTACCACAACCCGCAGCAAACCCACCCAATACCGGTACCTTTCCCAACCTCCCCAAAACCATCCCAATCCCTGCCCACCCAATGTCTTTTCAAATAAAAAGGTCTTACACCATCTCTGGAAAGTGCCCAGGCCCAGTCTCAAACAAACCTCTGGGAGAAGGAAATGAACAACTGAGAATGCCTCCTTGTGAGCCCTTGTTGTATGAACAAGGCTTAATACGGGAGACAGATGGAGGCACTCCCAGAAGATCACAAGGGCTGCAATGGGGCATGGAAGGACATGCAGTCTTTCAGATATGTGGGGCCAAACCATTTAGGGCTTTAGAGGTCAAAACCTGCACCTTGAATTGTGCCTGGAAAGCTATAGGCAGCCAGTACAGACTTCGGAGCACCAGTGTAATGTGCTACCAATTACACTCCCCCGAAAGGAGATGAGCTGCCTCATTCTGCATCAGTTGAACAGTCATCAAGGGCATCCCCATGTAGAGCACACGGCAATAATCTAGCCTCAAGATGATGAAAACATGGATGACGGTGGCCAGTTATGAGTCAGGGGAAAAAAGGCTTCATCTTCCTCGCCAGATGGACTTGGTGAAAATGTCTCCAGGCCACCACCGCTAGGACTGATGCGGCAGCAGCTTTTACCGCGCTGCGATTCCGTTCTGCCATTTCGGAACTGCCCGCGCCACACCGCGACTTTTCTGCGGATATTCCTCTAATTCCGCCGGAATTCTGCAAATCACGGAATTGCGTAAAAATCGTGGAAAAATTGCAGAAATCGCAGAAAACCACTATTCCGCTATTTTTTGGCGCTGGTGGAATTGCGGAAATCTCGAAAATGTCATGTTTCCACGATTCCACTAAGTAGCGGAATTAAATAAGTGGAACCGCGGAACCGCAGAATGAAACTAGCGGAATGAAAGCCTCTGCCATGCCGTTCCACTAATTGCGGAAACACTGTTTCCGCCGGAAATAGCTATCGCTGCGATATTCCGCTACAGCCCTAACCACCGCAACCTGACAGGTGCAGCAGGGGGTCCAGAAGCACTGCGAAGCTGCAAACCTGGTTGACCAGAGGGGGCCAGACTCCATCAACTAGCGAAGTCCCAGTTTCCTCCAGGTCACTAGGCCAACCATCCATCATCACCTCAGTCTTGTTTGGATTCAGCTTCAATCGGCTTCCCCTCATTCAGTCTCCAAAGGCAACCAGGCACTGGGTAAGCACCAAGTGCGCAGGGCCTGGGTCAGATGAAAAAAAGAGGTAGAGCTGGGTGTCATCAGCATACTGATGACACCTCACCCCAAACCTCTGAATGGCCTTGCCCAATGGCCTCATATATACGTTGAACAAGAGTGGAGACAGAATAGAGCCCTATGGGACTCCACAAGGGAGGCCCAGAGAGGTCAGTAAACAATTGCCCATCGCCACTCTCCAGGACCTCCTCAACGGGAAGAGGCAGAACCAATCAAGAGCAGTCTCATACACCCCCCCACCAGGTCCCACAGTCGTGTCAACAGCATCTTGTGATCAATGGTATCAAAGACTGCCAAAAGATCTAACAAGATCAACAGGATAGAATTCCCTTTGTCAATCTCCAGGTGCAGGTCATCGATCAAGGCCACAAGTGCAGTCTCTGTGCCACACCAGAATGAAAGCCTGACTGAAATAGGTCCAGGAATCCGATGACATCAAGATGAGCCCAGAGCTATAGGGCAACCACCCATTCAATAACCTTCCCTAAAAAGGGAAGGTTAGAGACAAGCTGATAGCTGGTCAGGGAGTCAGCATCAAAAGATGGCTTCTTAAGCAAGGGCCAAACAATCGCAGTTTTAAGGACATCCAGCACCCTATCCTCCCAAAGGTAGGCTTTGACAATCCCAGCCAGCAGGAGCTACAACATCTCCTGGCTTTCACCAACCAGGTGGGGCAAGGATATAATTCACACCCCAAGCACCACCCCCACATTGATGGGTGACACCGATTGAAACAGGTCCAAATAAACAGGACAAGACTGAGCTACCATATCCTCAAACTCTGATTCTGCAGATAAAGTGGCAGCACCTCAGTTGTAGTGAATATGAGCAATTTTGTCTGAAATGTAACTAATAAAAATGTCACAGCGGGCATTAGATGACTCCATTTTTGGGCAGAGGCAGAACCACAAGAGACACATGTGTGTGCACGCACAAACATATCCTGCTTTGTGATTGGCTGGCAGAGTTGGTTATTTGCAAGTCTGGCTGCTGAGATTCTGAGGAGCTGCTGTGATTCAGCTGCTGAGAGTGATGTGCAATGAAATAAGACAGCCCAGGGTCCAAGACCAGCCCTAGCTGAGAGCCACGCTTCAACTGCCTAATATTAGGGCTGAAACTTGGCCCTTGGATTTCCTCGTTTTTTTACTATGTATACATTCAACCTCATTTGGCTGAGTGCTGAATGACTGAGGAATCAGCCCCACCACTCAGTAAATCCTCAGACAAGGGCATCAGGGTGCAGGAAGGAGGGATGGAGGCCAGCAGGGGCAAGAAAAAGGGAAGTAGAGGGCAGGGAAGGAAGGGCAGGGGAAGGGATGGCAGCAAACTTGCCTGAAAGCTACAGGATCTGGCACGCCACTGTGGAATGTGGACGCTGTTTGAATGCAGTCTCTCTGAGCATGCTCTCTAATGCTCTTGGGAGCATGCTGGGAAATGTAGTCCAACATACTCCCATAGAGCATTAGAACAGCAGTCGCGGCTCACTCCATGGAAGCATGCTCGACTCTGTTTCCCAGCATGCTCACAAGAGCATTAGAGAGCATGCTCAGACTACATTCAAATAGTAGCCACACTCCACAGTGGTGTGCCAGCTCCTGCAGCTTTCAAGTGAATTTGCTGCTCCCCCTTCCCTGCCACCTGCTGCCCTGTTCCCTGCCTCCCTTACTGCCTCCCCTTCCCTGCCCCTTCTCAGGGGCAGCAAATTCATCAGAGTTTGCTTCCCGCTGCACCACCTTCACTGCCTGCTGTCCTCTGCCCCCCGCATCTGAGTTCTGAGCATTTGTTGAGTTACTGAGAAGTGGGCTGAAAACTTGGGTCCGATTCTCAGAAACTCATAAATAGTTGCAAATGTTTTGTTTTTTTGTTTTTAAATTTGGTACACCTCTACCTAAAATCTTATGCAGCTCCTAAGCCATAGTTTGCCCACCCCTAGTCTGTACCATGGGAGCAATCCTCAATCCATTGATGTCAATGGGAGTTTTGATAGAGACTTCAATGGAGACAGGATTGTGTTGCATGTTGATATGTTATCTACTTAGGATGCTATTCTCTGCCATTAAAGTCAATGGGGTTTCCTCCTGCTCTCTCACAAGTCAGGAGAACAATTCCTGGCAAATACAGTATCAGTGGTGGAGAAATTTAGATGGGAGTGGTGGAGAAATTAAGTGGTGGAGAAATTTAGATGGGAGTAAACTTTGGGCTTATGAAAAGAAATTACAAGACCATTTGTTGTTATGATGAACTTAAGTTGCTCATTTAGTAACTCAGAAAGCAACATGGCACACAATTCAGATAACTCAGAATTGTCAAGTTCTGTATTTTATTATTCTCTTCTGTTTTTGGTAAAGTGTCTTTTACTTAAAGTAAGCAGTTCTGTTACCATAAAGAAACTTTTTTTGTGTGGTGACAAATTAAATATAAATCATGATGTAACAAACAAAGGTCCCAATCCCACAAACTCTCACACTCTGTGAACTGTAGTAGATGGGTTTGATATAAAATTAATTTAAATAAGAAAATTAGGTTTCAATTGAGTCAATTTTTGTTGATATTTTGCTTGCAGTTTTTGGCTCAGAGCTGCTGGAACTCCTAACTATTGGCCTTCACATTGGAATAGGTTTTGTGTAGCAATGAGCTTGTAGTGGGGGAAGTCACCCAAGGCAAGATAGAACCCATTGTTGAAGGCCCCTACCTAAACTCTTCCTCCCCACATTTTGATGTTAAGATAATCAGGACTCTTGCTTCTGCATAGACATGTCATTATATTTGGTCAAGGGATGTAGTATTTTTCACAAGTTATGGGTACATTTTTCCATCCATTCCTACTGCATGCAGGGAGTCATCTTGACTTCAGTGAGTTTCTTGGATTTTAGATCAGAACTTCTGAACTGAAGTCACAATCCTGATATCTGCTATACTTCACATTGCTTTTGTTGCCGTCTGGGGTTGCAGGACTATATTTAACTCTCAAAATAAGGTCACACAGGCAAAAACACTTGGAAATATTGGGTATTAACAAACATGAGAGCAGACTGATAAGGCCTGCTATGGCCTGCTTTGGCCCGCAGGTCACGATCACGTTTATTGGAGTCTTGACAGTTGTCCACCTGAGATTGTTGCCAGGAGTGGGAGCTAGGCCAGGCTGTGATGCCAGAGACCTTGGGGGTCACAGCCTGGACTTCCATCTGCCTGATGGGGCCACAACAGGCTATAACATTTGTTATAGTCCACTGTGGCCTGTCCCAGATCAGGTCTGCCATGGTGTCTGTCATTGGCTGTCATGGCTTCCCATCATGGTGGGGGTGGGAGGCACTGGGCACAGCACAGGGATGGCTGGCCGTAGGTTTGTGTAGCTCCTCACCCTCCCAGTTGGCCCAGCCACCCGTATGTTTGTTAGCTGGCTAAACCCAATCCTGACCATGTTGCCAGAGGGTTCCCAGTCCGGATCGCATCGTGACAGCAGTGCTCTGCTGTCAGTTCTATTAACACCCACCGTTTTAAGTGTTTGCAAAATATAGACAGAAGTTTGGGGATTGTCCTGCTGAATGTAACCAAACTCTTTGTTTGCCATCTACTGCTAAAACTATTGAATTAAATCAGAACAAATCCAGTGTGAGCAAAGAATCTGGCCCATTTTAAAAATCATTGCTTAAAAGAAACATACGTATGTTTGTGGATGAGGTGTCTCTACATTTGCTCATTTCTGTCATTTCCAAGCAGCCTCTTAATGCTGTTTCACCTTTATTTTTTTAAGCATCTCTTATAAGAAATTTAGGTCCTTCTTCAGTTATAACAATGGTATGCTTTCTCAGGATGCTTTAAATAGAAAGTGTCAGAAACAAAATATCATGAAAATCTGCAAGGGAAGATGAAGTTTCCAATAATCTCACGTCTCAATGGCATCATTTTACAGATAATTAATGTGAGAAAAGAATCCTGAAATGTCCTATTTTCTATTCTCAACTGATTGAAAATAATGCTGGAATGTAATATTGTTTTGTAAATCTGCTTATGTTGCAAAACATTTGTTTATTAAGCATTCTTACACACCTTTAATGGATTTTCCTATCTTGTTTCAAAATGATAGTATGGAATTTATTAAAAATAAATCTAATTCAGACATTATCGTCACTTTTCTCCTCACTTCCCCCATCTCTGCCTTTCTGTCTTAAAAAGTCTCTTCCTCTGATGTTGATTTTTGATCTAGAAATCTACATCCAGCTGCAACTGTTATTCCCTTTCATTAACACAAATAGGACTTTGTCACTTTGCTTGTTTCAGCGCATGATCTGAATTAACTACTTCATATATAGTAATTAAAAGCTTTCTTTCCTCTCTCTGACAAAGTTGGTCTCTATTTTCAAGAGAGCAATATGCAGTTGGGTCACTTTTTCTTGCATTTATTTTACAGGATACCAGCTAGGATGTAGATTTGGAGTCTGATTTTTAAGATATATTTTATGTAAATGTCTAAGTGTACATTGCTGACCTTTAAGCAAGTCTTGCCTGCATTTATATTCAGCAGGCAATTGGAAAGTCAATGTTTTTCTATGTAAGGATTATTGACAAGACCAACAGCTGGCACTTCAAATTTCAGTTTCACCACCCTGTGGGAAAATTGAAAATATGCAATACAAAATCTCAGATCATTCTTTACTGCATTAAAAATTTGCATTAAATTATTAGGAAAGAAAATAGGCATGGAAAGCTGCTGGAAAAAGTAATAAAGCATTAATAAAGTTACTGTTGCCATTAAACTAAAAAAACAACAACATTATTTTATATTAACAGATATTTCTCACATTGTAAATGGGTACATGTTGTCAACTATTCATACAGAGACAGATTTTGATCTAGGACAGAGTAGAACATAGAGAATGGATCCCAATGGTACTATAGTCATTGCTGCTAGTTGTTAGTATGCATATGCACATTGTACTGTACTTTTACTTATGTATGTGCATGAAGAAGTTACAATGTTTCATTTTCAGCACTTAATGATTCAACACTCCCTCCCCCCCACCCCCCAAGTACATGATGTTTTAAAAAGCAAGACAACTATATACCAGGGGTGGCCAAACTGTATCTCCAAAGCCACATGCAGTTCTTGGGCAGGGCTCTCCCGGGCCCTGTTTTTCCTTAATGGTCCTATGCCTTACTTCTTTACGCCCAAGTCTCTGCAGCCAAATCCCAGATGTTCCTCAGAATCTAAGCAACTAGGACTACAGAAATTCTGCAAATGATGAAGCCGAAGTGTGCAAGTGCATGCATGTGTGAAAGTTGTGACTGTAGGTCATATGAAGATTTTGGTCCATGGCTCTTGGAGTTTGGAACTTTGGCCATTCCTGCTCTATGGTGAAGTTGTGTATTTTACTTGTTTGTTTATTTTTTGTCCCACCCATCCCACAAAAAACTCAGTGATTTTTTAAAATATCAGTTCATAATTTATAGACTGCTATTCAAACTACCTAAAAATCACAATTTTATCCTGTTCAGAGTGTTAAAAAAGACACATTTAACATCTCATAATTAGCCTATTTGCTTCTTTTCTTTTTTATTCTTATATACATTTACTAATAGAAAATTTCAATAAGGAAAATTAAAGAGGGTATTAATTTTCTAATAACTAAGTACTAAGTTGAGTACTTAGTGTCTTCAAGTGTCTGGTTTATCTCCAACATTTTGGGTATTAGGAATTTAAAGCATGCTTTTATTCTAAAAAGTGATTATGCAAAACTAGCATCATGGGATGCTTTTCATCTCGCAATGGGCATTTGTCGACGCACCCCCCCAAAGAAGACAAGGACACTTAATTGGGTTAAAATGGCCGCACTCTTTATTGATAATCAAGAAAAGGGGGGAAGGGGTAGTCCTCCCCCTTCCCCCCTTAAACTGGGGTCCTTTCCATCTCCTGTTCCTAACTGTTACCCAGACCACAGGAGGTTCCCCCACCAACCCCGGCACTAGCCGGTCTACCAGTCCCCTTTCTTTCCACCTCTTCGGGTTAAGCCTGAGGGGAATTCTCCTGTGCCCTAACTTCCACCTAACTTTATTAACTTACCCCCTACCCCAACCACCGGGTTTCCCCCGGGCCAGAGCGGGTTGCTCGTAACTATCCCTTTGCCCGTCAGGGTGGGGTTTAAACAACAACAAGGGTGAGGACACCGTAACCTACTGTTTGGTATATGGTCCGCACAGCGGGTCCGTCCATTCGTCTCCCAACCTTGGGCTGCCCATACAGTGGGCCGCACTGAGCGACTGTGCATGGCCTATGCCCATTTCGTAAGGAGATGTTTTCTATTCAAACCCTATGCTACCAACTACAACTTTTAACAATTGGCCTGAAGTCAGCCTACCGCAAGAGTGCGACATTTCAGCCTACCACCCGTAAAAAACGTGTCCTCACCCTCAACTCAAATCGGCAATTCACTCCGGGAAAGGCGAAAAACCCCTTGCCCTTTTTTGCCAATTAGGTTCAGGGAAAATTCCTTTCCGATCCTAATGCGCGACCAGTATGCACTCGGAGTGGTGCCTTGTTATGGGGTGGGTGGGTGGGTGCGTGTCCTTGCTCCCTGTCTGTGCCCAGCCGAATGAGGCATGATGCAGGGAGCTTAAAATGGCAGCCAGGACTCCCGCCTCTCACGAGAGTCCCGGCTGTTTATTTTTTGGTTGCTATGGCAACCTCAGCTTTTCTCCCTCCCGGCAGGCCGCTCTCACCCCCCCCACCTCCTTTGTTCCCCAGAAGGGAGGGGCGCCGACAAACCCCCGCCGCGGCGAATGCAGAGGGGAATTTTACTCACACCTTAAAGTGCTGGTCTTTCAATCTTCTGGGTTTACAAGTCCACAAGTAAGTTCCGGATGCATTCTTGATACACACACTGACCTGGAAACCAAGTGACCACAGCTGTCTGGAGCAAAGCAGTTTACCAGGAGAACTTTTTACACACAAAAGTTCTGGGAGAAGTTCTATGCTGAACATCAAAGAGCCAAATGTTTAAGATCTGGGTGAGTGATTTAGACACACAGAAAGTTCAGGATGTAACAGTAAGCATGCAGGAGAAATGTGTTTGTAAAAACACCCAATGTCTTCCATAACAAATCTATACAACTTACAAGGAAAATGCTTCCCCCACAATGTCCACTTGGGGTTTGAAAACCCAATTTTATTCATACCAATTTACACATCACTGATAACAAGAATTGACAACGATCCAGCTGGATGACCCTGTGAGTGCAGGTGGCTAATGCCCCTGCTTGTCATGTTTTGTGGGATTAGTTTCAGTCAGTGACACCTGCTGGCATGGAGGATGTTCTGCGGGCTGTTAGGGCCACAACTTGTCAGTTAGATCCTTGCCCGTCTTGGTTGGTTAAAGCCACCAGGGGAGACAATAGGGCCAGTGCTGGCACGGGTGATCAATGCCCCCCTTTGGGAGGGCAGGGTCCCAGGATCTCTTAATGAGGCTCTGGTGAGGCCCTTGTTCAAAAAAGCATCACTTGACATTGACTCCCTCGCCAGCTATCGGCCTGTCTCTAATCTTCCCTTTTTAGGGAAGGTTATTGAATGGATGGTGGCTCAGCAGCTTCAGGATTATCTGGACTGGATTGGTTTCCTAGATCCCTCACAGTCTGGCCTTCATCCAGGATATGGCACCAAAACTGCACTTGTGGCCTTGGTCAATGACCTGCACTGTGCTTTAGATCAGGAACAGTCGACCCTTTTGGTCTTACTGGGCCTATCGGCTGCTTTTTATATGGTTGACCATGAGATGTTGGTGACTCGTCTGTGGGACAGTATGGGAGTGGGAGGGATTGTTCTTGAGTGATTTGGCACTTTCCCAGTCGGGAGAAGTCAGTGTATGGTGCTGGAGGAAATGTTCATTGCCCACCCCCCCAAACCTCATGCGTGGAGTTCTGCAGGTTTCTATTCTGTCCCCACTCCTGTTCAGCATATATATACAACCCTTGGGCGAGGTCATGAGAGGGCTGGGGGTGCAGTGTCATCAATATGCTTATGACACCCAACTGTACTTCTCTTTTTCAGCTGACTCAAGTCTGGCAGTCTCGGTACTTATCCAGTGTTTGTCAGCTGTGGGGGACTGGATGAGGGCAAGCTGCCTGAAGTTGAATCCTGACAAGACGGAGGTGATGCTTGTGGGGTGCGACAAGGGAGTGGTGACCCCCACCATAGATGGGATCCGCCCTCCACTGATACTGAAGTTTATAAATAAATACTCCAGGTCCGTAGTCTGTCCGTAGCCTGTCCCACAGCTCTGTCTGGATGTCCAGGTGGTGGCTGTGATGAAGGGCACATTATGCCAATTACATCTGATGTGACGGCTTAAGCCATATGTCTCAGATGCAGACCTGGCCACTATCATCCATGCTTTTATCACCTCAAGATTAGATTATTGTAACATGCTCTACATGGGGCTACCCCTGGTGACAGTTCAGAAACTGCTGCTGGTGCAAAATGTGGCGGCCTGGCACCTTAGGGGTACAGGTCATCATGAACATGTTACACCGGTGCTCCATTCTCTGCAATGACTGCCAAAAGTTTTCCGGGCCCAATTCAAGGTGTTTGTATTGTCCTTTAAAGTCCTAAACAGCCTAGGCCTCACCTATCTGAAGGATCGCCTCACTCCCCAGGTTCTGAATCAACCCCTGCGGTTGACCCCTTCGGGTCCCCCGGGTTTCCTGGGCAATGATGATGATGAGGGCATTCTTGGTGACCACACCATAACTGTGGAACTTCCTCCTGGTGGAGGCCCACCTGGCCCCAGACTTCCCCTCTTTCTGACGACATCATTAAACCTGGCTGTTCTGGTCTTTGGTGAGGAAGATGGGTGAGGATGGGGGACTGGATGAGTTTGGCGGGGGATACTTTTGTTTTTTGTTTTTAGCTTTACTGATGGTTGTTTCAAATGTTTTTATGTTGTTGTATTTTCAAATGTTGTAAGCCGCCCCGAGTGGAGGGGGCAGTCTAAAAATCTAAATAAATAAATAAATAAAATAAGAAATGTTAAAGCTGTGTTGAACTTCTGTTAAAGCAGAGTTACGTGCATGTCTGTTTTCACCCTGAGAAGCAAACCAGGAGACACATCATGTGTGCACATACACAGAAAAAGATAAAATTGGATGGGTGACAGACAGTGAATCTCAGGAGGAGCAATTGAATCACACAAACAAAAACAAAACTAATAAAGCCAAACAAAGTAAATTCAACCCACACAAAGCCAGGTGGTTCCTCAAAGCTCTAGTACTCACATCAAATATCATTATTTCTGCACAGCACCTTTCATGGCAAGTGTAGTAAAAATGTTTTAATGCTAAGAAATACCTACTGTCTCATAAACATAACATCGACTTGGATACCCAGTATTGCCAGTCTCAAGATTTCAAAATTATGGAATTGTCTCCACAAAATCAGAATAAGCCTAATCTTAAAAGTCATGACATTTTAAAAATTGTGTATGTACTATTTTCCTATGGTTTCAGATTCATTAGGTTAAAGTTGGGTCATATTTTCAAAGCTTTTATCTCATGCCATTCAAGAAAGACTCACAGCACTTACCAAGCATCAACAAACAAGCAATACAGTTCTAATCCTCCTAAATGCATTTGTATTGGATGATGTCAAATGAATTGAAAAGGTCTCCTTTGGTGCAAGTGTGTTTAGGATGGTAGCCATGAATTGCTGTGGGATAGGTATTTTTATTACCATTTAACAGACTGGTAAGCCAAGCCCTATACCAGAGGCTCCCAAACTGTGATTCAGGACCCCAAGTGTGGTCACAAACACAATGTGAAGACAGGGTCACAACAGACCTCAGTGATATCGGATATAAATGACATCCCTTTGCTTCTGTCTGGAGTCATAGGATTATACTTATGTCTGAAAATAAGGCACAAGGGGGAAAGCTTGGGACCCCTGGGCTAGATGATAATAAGAACATAAAAATGCCATACTGGATCAGACCAAAGGACACAGAATCACATAAAACCCAGATTTGGAAGAGACTTTGGGTGATTTCAGACATTACGATATCACAGTGAACCACGCTCAATTCCGCGTGGTGGCTGTGATCGCGTAATGTCTGTTGGGGGAAACGGAGGTTTTCCCCCAGATGTTACCACGGCTTGGGATTGCATTCGACACGTGAGCGGCCGAAGCAGCGGGACCGGAGGCCGCCACGTGTCGAATGCAATCCCACGCGGCAGCCGCATTGGCCCCGCCGCCCGCCCGTCTCCCCAGAGGGCGGGCAGCAGGGAACGTGGAGGGGGCGGGGCCATGCTGCCACATGTTGCACCGCGCGGCCCCGCCCCCTCCCCAATTCCCTGCCAGGATCCCCCCGGCAAGTCTGTTGCGGCGTGACGGGGTGATCCTGGCGGGGAAGGAATTCGGTGATTTCGGTACGGGGCCAACGGGCCCCGAAACGTCTGAAATCACCCATTGAGGGTTATCCAGTCCAAGCCCCTGCTTGGATGCAGGTCCATCTAGACCACCATCCTGTCTCCAACAGTGGCTTTGGGTGTCAGAGAAGCACACAACAGGTCATAACAGAATGATTCATTCCCCACTATTTGCTCCCAGCTCCCATCCTCTGACCAAATTGGTTAGTAGTAATTTATGGATTTATCCTCTAAGAGTTTATCTAATCTTCACTAGAACCCAGTTATGCTATTGATCTTCACAAGATACTCTGACTATAGTGAGTTCCACAGGCTAGGTATTGAGCACTTTTGTTTGATGATGAGTACTCTGATTCCCATTAAAGCAAAGATGCAAGGCAAGCAACAGAGCATCCTGCAGGATCAAATTCCCAACGGGCGCTCTTAGACAGACAGCAGCCCTACCTCTGCTCCACCACACCCCCAAGTGGCCTGTCCATCTAAAGGTGCGCCGCCAGATGTGCAAGCAGAGCAGAGATGGAGAAGACTGTCTCTGCTCCAGGGAAACCCTGCCAGCAGTGCTCTGGAACATCCTGGAGAACTGCTGGAAGAGTGGGCTGGCCAAACGCAGGCCACCACCCTGAGGCGGAGCTGCTGTCTGTCTGCTTGGTGAATGGCTCCTAATAGTCTGCTGTCTGCCAGGGGTTGCGCTGGGCAACACCACAGAGTTGCAGGTAGCAGCCTAGAGCGTCAGGCGATCTTCCGCATCTCTATAGTGTGGGGGATAGGATTGCCGCACAGATCGACCGTGGGCTGGACAGCCACCAGGTCTGTTTAAACCCAGTCCAGATGGGGCTGCAGGTGGGCAGATATGGGGGTGCATCCCAGGAGCAAGTCCAAGGATGGCTAGCTGTGCATCCATCTGAAAACCCCAGTGAGTTGAGTTAATGGGCAGAGCTTGAAAACCTCCCCAGGAATGCAACCTTTGATGCATTACTCCATCCATTATGCAAATCTATCTCTCTGGCCCTGTGCATATGCTTGATTTCTGTTGCTGATCATTTTTGCCTTATCAGAAAGAATTAACAGCAAATTGTGTTTTAACATTTTGTGTTATTCTGTACTATCTGGAACAAAACTTGATCCAGTATCGTATTCAATTTAACTTGAGACTTGGCCCTAACAAACCAACTAGCCCTAATTGAGATAATTGCTCAGCAAATCAAAGTAGTGTAGTGAAGCAAGTAATTATGTGTCACAAATTGCTGTGCTAAACTATTTATTTTTTCACTCTGAATAAGTAACTAGAGGCATCTCTAGCCAAGTCTTGATCTTGTGAATGAAATGGTAAAGAGAGAAACTCCGTCATGTCACTGCCCTAGATGATGATGCATATTTTCTTACTGAAACTTTTCAGACATGAAATTGTTTTAGGTATGGAGGCTATGATCCTTAGCAGCCTTTAGAGAGGAACAATTTTCTTTGAGGCAGATCAAGTCCTGAATCACGATTCTAGCACAACAGCGTATTTTTACTTTTTGTCCCACTGTTAATATCAAATTGACCCATGTGCAACAGATTAGCTCAGATGTCATCAAGAATCTGTCAGACAGGAGTGACTGTATCAACATTTCTTCCTGCCTCAGTATAAATCTTGTCACTGAGGCGCTAGTCCTCACCATGCTGTGGTGACACAAACTCTGTTCACTTCCAAGGGGCTTATGCCGGTGTGGTGCTTTGACGATCAGAGCCGTAGGCCTAAAGTTGGAAGATTTGGCTATACAAGTGGAAGATTTGGCTGCTTCCAGTTCTGAGTGTTTTGAGAAAGACTAACTAGAGCTCGGAATGTGCAGCATGTCAAAAACTGAAGTCCAAAGCAGTCTCAAATTGTGAAAAACGAGTTATTCTATCAACATAATACTCTGCTGTCTAGGATTTCATTTCTCTCTTTTACAATATTCTGTGTACAACGTGAAAACAGAAGAGGGGTGAAGGGAACCACAATGACATTCATAGGTTGTGTTAGCTAAAACATATGCATTCAAGTCAAATGTTAGGCTGCTGCCTCCTTGTGACAAGCTTTCTGGTATGGTTATTTCAGTTTCTAGAGGATCTAGGCCACACATGCTTGCAATGCACATCCTGTCTGGGCACCTCGTGGGGAGATACATTGTGATGGAAGGACCCATGAGGCCTTCCACATCCATGGGTAACTCCTGTGCATATCACATTTAGAGATGGTCAGTAAAAGACATCATCCCAAGTATTTGTCCAACCAGGACCACTCAAATTACTGTGTATCCTCGTCCCTTGCTTTCAGGGGTAGGATGGCACAGGTCCCCAATGGTTTTGTGATCCAGGAATTGGGGAAGGATGCAAGATGCAAGGATGGTTTTAGGATGGGCCAGTTGAAGCAGAGACCCCAAAGAGTCTGTGTATCAGGCCCAGAGGAGCATGGTCCTCCTGCCCGCCCAATAGCTAATCCTGGGAAGCTCCTCTGGGCCCCTCCTCCCCTCAGTCAGCTGTTGGGTGGGTGGAAGGAGCACATGCATACTCCGCCCCCCCCCCCAACAGCCTAGTGATAGAGGACCCAATCCAACAGTGCAGCAGTAGTACGGCATCCATACATGTGTGGCTGGCTCCTGCACCCCAGGATGTGGAGACCAGGGCTGGTGATGGCCTGGGTGTGTGTGTGTCAGACTGTGTGGTCAGCTATCCCCATCATCCTAAAGTGTGGCAACTGCAATTTCCTGGCATGGGGGACGGGTCCGCCCCACCTCATGTGGCTGCAGCCCTGGTCTGCTCACCTTCCGTGGCATAAAGACCAATCAAATAAGATTTCAATCATCCAGATGCAGGTTTTAAACCAATACTATGACATATAGTACTTAATATTAAATTTTATTAGGGTAATGAGATCTGTCAGGTACCAAGAAGGCTAATCGCTCTGTGAACTTTCATTGAAGAGATCAGTTGCAGTCCTGAACCTTGACCCCAGTTTCACCTGACTACTGTCAGCAACATATACAATACTTTTCGTCCACGCCTTTGTATTCTAATGGAATGAATGGAACTTGCAACAGAGGAAGAGAATTCTATATCATGAAAGGTTTTAAGTTTCAAAATGATGATGACTTTGGGTGAAAGGAAAAACAAACAGACGGGGCGAGACCGATCCCCTGGTGAAAACAGACATGGCTACCCTGGGGAGAGTCACTGCAGTCATCACACCTTGGGTTGGTAGGGAGGTCAGTTCAAATGAGCACCCCCCCAAGAGACTCTGGATGGGTGGAGCTGCTGTCACAAGTCCCTCCACGCCATGAGTCAGCCAAGGAGCCATCCAAATGGGATGGATTCCTGGACCTGTCCCCTGCTGCCTAGAGTGTTATGAGCAACATGACTAATGTTCCGCGCACTGACAGCGGCCACACACCAGTCAGAGGTGGGGTGGCTCCCGTGAATAATCCCTTTTGGTCGGATGGGTGCTCCCCCCCTGACTAAGGGGCCGACATGTTGGGAATATAATGGGGCAGGGAGCTGTGCCCGCTCCCCCTGCTGCTTCCAGCATGCCTGTTCCCACTGCGCAGGCAATCACGCAGCCTGCCACTGCAACAAAGTCAGGTTCCAACCCAGACCCAAGCCACCAACTAGATACTCCCAAGGGGGCCAGGCCCCAGGTGGAAGCAAGGGTCCCAACACCAGTACAAAATAGGGCCTTAGATAGAGCCTTATGTGACTTCCCCATGCGGCAGGAGGTGCAGTACATGGTAGAAGGCTTTAGAGAGGGCTTCAGGATTTCCGCTGGTCAGATAAAGCCTCAATAATGGGTTCAGAACCTCAAATCCATTAGGGGTAAGGAGGACTTGGTGCATGCCAAGCTCCAAAAGGAAATAGCAGAGGTCAGGGTTGTTGGCCCTTTTGAATTCCCACCTATGGCCTCGCTGCATGTCTCACTGCTGGGGATAGTACCAAAAAAGCACCCGGGTGAGTACCGGATCATTTATCATCTCTTCTATCCCAGGGGGGAGTTGGTCAATGTTGCCATCCCCAAGGAACTCTGTTCCATCCACTACGCATCGTTCGATGTGGCGGTCCAAATGGCCAAGGTCTGTGGCCTGGGAGCACAATTAGCAAAATGCGATGTTAAGCCTGCCTTCTGCTTCCTGCTGGTCCACCCAGATGATTTCAAGCTATTGGGTTTCCAGTTTCAAGGAAGTTTTTATTTTGACAAAGCCATGCCAATGGGATGTTCCATCTCCTGTTTGGCTTTTGAATGTTTTAGCTCGCTTATCGACTGGTTGGTCCGCCATCAAACCCAGTCATGGTACGTCATCCATTATATCGATGACTTCCTGTTTTGGGGTAGGGTGGGCATGGGGAGTATGACAGGCTGCTCCACACTTTCCATTCTATTGCTCACAAATTCAGAATCCCTCTTGCCCCGGAAAAAAACAGTAGGCCCGTCACCATTCTGACCTTTCTAGGGATAGAAATAGACACAGTCAAAGAGGAGTCACACCTTCCCCAGGACAAACTAGTCCCCCTACAAAAGGCCTTGCACCAGCCACCATAGCTGGCAAACTAGCAGCAGTCTCTTTTATCAGCAAGCTGGCACGCCATCCCCCACCAGACCAAGGTTTCTTTTCCGGTAGATTGATTGAAGCCTGGGCGTGACAGCGTGTCCCAAAGGAGGACAGCAGGTTTCCCATCACCCCAGAGATACTCTTAGCATTAACAGCCTCCCTTCCACAGATTTGTTCTAATGTTTTTGAAACCAACCTTTTCGGTGCGGCTTTCAAGTTGGCCTTCTTCAGAGCATTCGGAGTCGGCAAACTCACAGCGGCTTGCAAATGGGACCTGGCGGTCAGGGTAGTAGGGGTGACTGACATAGCAATTTTGGACCAGTCCCTCCATATCCTCCTGTGCAGCTCAAAAACTGATCAGAGATCTAAGGGCCACACCATATTCCTCTACCGCTCGAGTTCCCCTGAGCTGTGCCCAGTAGAAGCAGACCGGCAGTACATGACCATCCATCCTAACTTGCCTGGCCCCTTTCTGATACATAAAAATGGTGCTCCCTTTACCCGCCAACAATTTTTGGCTGTTCTTTTCTGAGTGCTGTGCACAATACACCAGCCTACATGCTGTTTTGGTTCTCACTCCTTCTGCATAGGTGCCACGAGCTATTCGGCAGCAATTGGGCTGTCAGATGATAAAATTCAGGAGATAGGGAGATGGCGATCGGGGGTATTCCAATCATACGTGTGTAGCTTGGCATGCTAGGCACACCCATATTAACCACCATCTGTTTTTATCTACAGGACCAGGAAAGGAAACCGAGCGCAAGCTGATCTGGATAGTTGGCCACAGCATTGTGTACTGGGCGGGAAGAGCTGTAGGCCGCACCCACTGGGGTTCCCAGCTGGGCCTCAGTGAAAGGGTCAAAATTATCTGGAAGGCCAGAAGCAGCATGAGGTGGGAACATCTGGTGCTGCTGATCCATGGGGTTTCCAAGGGGCGATACCTTGATATTATGGTAGTACACTTAGGTGAGAACAACCTTCCCAAAACAACAGGGCTTGAGCTATTGTGAAGGATAAAGAGGGACTGGGTGGAGGCCAGCAGGCTACTGCCAAACACCAAATTGATAAGGTCATGCATGATCAAGAGAATCAGGTGGGCCAATGTGATTTACCCTGGCAGAGTAGATAGAGCACGCAGGAAGATCAATAAGGAAGTGGAAAAGTTGGTCCTCCCTAATGGTGGGGACAGCATTGTCCACAAAGGAATTTGTTTTTCATGACCTAAATTGTACAGGGCAGATGGAGTGCACCTCTCAGATGAAGGTATACACATGTACCTTAGGGATGGGCGAATGCGTTTTGGTAGTGTATATATATATATATGGATATGGGATGGGGGGGGGGGATAGATAGATAGATAGATAGATAGATAGATAGATAGATAGATAGTAGAGAGTTGTAGGAGTTAGCTTAGTGATAGAGATAGCGTTAGTGAATAGTGATTTAGCTTTAGTGTTTGTAGGAGTAGATCTGTGTACTTATTAGATAATCCATTTAGTTCATAGCATTTAAAATAGTTAATAGCAGTTAGATTTAGTGTAGATATATATATATATTAGATTAAAAAAAAAAACAACCACATATAAAAACAAAAAAAACAAATAAAAAACAAAAAAACACCCATCACAACATTTCCCGAACAGCCGAATGGCCAAACCGAACAGCCTAACTGAATGGCCTGTTCGGACGACGGAACCGAACAGCTGAACCCAAACTCAGCGAACTAGCCGAACTGAACGGACGAACCGAACAGACGAAACGAATGCAGCCGAAACGAACAGACGAACCCGAACCGCGATCTGTTCGCCCATCCCTAATGTACCTGATGACCATAAAAGGAGAGCTGCTGCTTTGTCTTTGAGGTCGGGGTGTGGGGCTAAAACTAGTCAAGCATACACTGGCAGTTTATGGTGGCAGGGGTCCAGGTGATTAATAATTAACAGGTTTCAGTAGATTTAGTGGTTCATTAGGTCTTCTCCTTACAAGATGGAGCCACAGACGAAGCTAGAATAGAGGCGGTCAGCTTCCAATCCAGGCCCAGAAAAGAGGGGTGATCTATACACCAGAGGACAGGGGTGGTACCCACGGTGGTTGCCGCCTCCCTCTTACTGCAGTCACTAGGTCCCGACCTCCCTGACCAGACAAGCAGCTGGAGTGAGAGTGGCCTAGCAGTAGTTAAAAGTTACGCAGTACCGAGGGACATTGGACTGCACATGTTAAATGTTTCAGTTAGTGGTTAGATAAATTAGTTTAAAAAATTAGTTCAGGCTGGACCCAGGATGGAGGATGCCCCCTTCCTGACTTTAACAATGGTCAATAAAGTGCGGACTTTTAAATTTCCAAACATGTGTCCTTGTCTTCTGCTGGGGGTGTTGGGGCAATTGCAGTTCCCCACCCGCCACCTTCTCCTACCTTGAGAGGGGAGCAGTGTACGAGGGAGTGGGGTTTGCCCCACCTGCTGGGAGGGAGGCAAGTGTGGAGTCTGCAGTGGTGCTGCGACATCAGCGACGTGAAGAAACCAGGCAGGGCGGGATTTCGGAAGGAGCCATCTTAGGGTGCTGCTGGAAGGAAGCCAGTCGTGCCAAAGAACCTGAGGCAGAAGGAAGCACCCACCCACCCTCCCTCATGCACGGTGGGTTTTTATACTGGCCATCCTTTATGAGGACTGGGAAGGAATTTTTCTGCCAGGCCCAATTGGCACAGGGACCTGTCAGTTTTTTCACCTTCCTCATAGTGTATGATGAATACAATTGGCAAACAGGGAGACGCTGTATGTGCTCAACAGTATTTCATTGTCGCACTAGCAGGGGTCCAGGTGGTTAATAATTAACAGGTTTCAGTAGATTTAGAAGTTAATTAAGTCATCTCCTTACGAGATGGGGCCACGGAAGAAGCTAGAGCAGAGACGGCCAGCTTCCAACCCAGGCCCAGAAGGGAGGGTGAGCTATACACCGGGAGGTCACTGTGGTGGCAGCCGCCTCCCTCCTACTTTGGTCATGAGAGGTCCCGACCTCCCTGACCAGCCGAGCGGCTGGAGTGAGTGACCTAGCAGTAGTTAAAAGTTACACGGTACCAAGAGACATTGGACCGTACGTGTTAGATGTTTCAGCTAGTGGTTAGAAAAATTAGTTAAAAAAATTAGTTCAGGCTGGACATAGAAGGGAGGATGCCCCCTCCCCGACTTTAACAACGGTCAATAAAAGTGTGGCCTTTTAAAATTCTGAACATGTGTCCTTGTCTTCTTCCGGGGGTGTTGGGGCAAAGACAGGCAGCTCATTTTAGTTGAAATCTAATTCAGGCTAAACTCTCATATTAGCTAAAAAGTTAGTGTACCTTGAGGAAATATGAATGCTATTGGAATACCCACCCACACACACACGCATTTTAATTGAAAAATGTGCTATCGTGACTTCTCAATCCCATAAGAAAGAAAATAAACCTAGACCCTATAAACATGTTTGCAATGTAGCTCTTAGAAATGAATGGTTTTGTTTATCTTTTTAAATTAAAACACAGATAACATTCATTTCACAGTTAATTGTGGAAATATGGTATCTAGCAATTATGCTATCAACCATTACCAACTTGTTTCTTAAATCTAGTTTGTTTGTACTACAGCTAAAATCCTGCCAAAATAATATAGCTATATAATGGCTAAATCTTTGAATAAGTAAAATAGTACTAAATTAGGACAATTTTTGTGTTTTGCTTTTATTGTGCATTGTCAAACCAAATCAAGTATCACAAAAGACAAGATACGAACTGGCACACAGCAGTGATTTCCATACAGCTATATTTAAGTGTTTCTCTCTGATTATAGACCAGTTTATCACCTAATATCCAAAAGTGCAAGGCAAGGTTGTTGTAAAACTGCAAAACAATCAATTTTATTGATCAATTGAAAGGCAGAAACTAAAAACAATCCTGAACTATACACGCTAAGGACCTGATCCAGCTACCCATCAATCCAAGTCAACGGGATTCTTTCTTTTTACTTCAGTGAGCTCAACTCAACCCCTATAGGCTAGATTACAGCTCTTATTGAGCAGCGCTGCAGAAAAGCAGAATGCTGTGGAAATGGAACTTACAGAGACTGGCCTGCAGGCAGATCAACAGGAGTGTAGACCAAAAGGTCCCAACAGGGGAAAGGGGGCAATTATTCTACGTGCACATTACACATTATTACCACAATGCAATAATCAATTTGGTAACTTTCTAAAAATATTAAAGTGTTCTTTCAAGATAGACAAAATATGATGTGGTAATGCATCAATACATGCTGCCTGCCTGCCTGCCCTGCTTCAACTGCAGTCATATGCATCAGATCAGGACTTTTATTGCACTATTAAGCTCAGATACTGGCAGCCAATAAAGACACATCTATTGATTCTGCACTAAAGCACACAATCGATGAAATTTAGGGGCAGTCTTGTGCATATGTCTGTGGGTGTTTTTAAATGAGAGCCTACCCCACATGGCCACCTCCAGGAGTTATGGAGCCGACTGCCTGTCTGAAGGTGGAGCAGTCGGATGCATGCTCCCATGAGCCTTGGAGCACCCACTCCATGCCACACATGGAGCACTGCTGGAAAATCCAGAGTGCTCCATCAGGGCAAGCCAAACAGCTCTGTGGCAACGGGTGGCCACGGAACACCTGCCTGTATGAACAGTAGGGATGTGCGAATGCGGTTCGGAAGTTCAGAGTTTGGACCAAACTCGATCTGTTCAGATGAGCAAACTGAACATCCAAACCGAACTCAAAAACAGCCGAACAGTTCAGTCATGTTCGGGTGAGTTCGGATGAGTTTGGGGCTGGAAAAACATGACTGGAAGGCCCATTCGGGCAGGAAAAACGTGACTGGAAGGGGGAGACAGCTGAGGAGCAGACTTCCTGGCACCAGGGGTGGAGAGTAGGGGTGGTCTCAGGGCCAAATAATACCAATACCGAAAAAAAATCTTTGAATTCGGTATCAATATCGGTATTGATAGCGCTATTTTCGAATGTTGGGTCGAGTTCGGCCGAACCGAACTCCGCCGAACCGAACAACCGAACCTGAACTCGGGTTTCGAACCGAACAACCGAACAGCCGAACCACGTTCTGTTCACACATCCCTAATGAACAGCAGCAAGCAGCCACTGCCAGCCACACCAGCAAACTAGTTCACCACTAATAGGCACTGTGGGTGAAAGAAATGACTGTTGCAAGTCACCAGAACTGGCCAGGAGTACTGGGGAGCCCTCGCTGGGGGACATGTCACTTTCAAAGGACATCTCAACACATTTCCCTCCCCCCAAGGTCCATGGCAAGGGGAGTGCATGGATAGCTGCCTCTGTGGCTATGCGAGCCAGACTGCGAGCCGCCCGTTTGAATCCCTGTCCATGCATTCCACCTTAGTGGGTGCTCGGCAGCAGAGCCACACTGTGACCAGGGAACCCCCACATCCATCACCTTGCTCACTGAAAAACACCCTGTATAATCATAATCAAGTATGAAAACTCCTTTGGTTTAGACAATTTATGACAGCAGTTCCCAAACCTTTGCATACATGACACCACTTTGAGACTAAAATATAATCACAGCAGCAACAAAAAAACATCCAATGCATATAAATTATCATTTGGGATTAGGACCCCATCTGCAGATGGACTGTGTCTACTTGGCATAGGCTCCCATGGCCTGGGAACCTATAATGCAGGAATTATTTATTAGCATCAATTGGGGCAAATCTTGGCAGGGCATTTTACAAGCCAATTTCCACTCCAACCCCTACTGTGGAAGAAAAAGGCTCTCCTTTGGCGCTGCACCTTGCGCATAGGGATTACAGCTGGAATGAGTTGGGTTTTCATGATTCAAAATCCCCCCTCCGCGTTAGCCGCGGCGGGGGTTTGGCGCTGCCGCCCCCCCACTCCCCTGAGCGGGGAAAAGACGGGGACGCGGGGTGGGGATTTCGGCCGCACAGGCCGGCAGGGAGGCGGGGCCCCCGTTGTGATGCAACGGGGGCAGAATCAAGCACGCCCGGGAGTCTCGCGAGACCAGCGAGATCCCGGGCGCCATTTTAGATCCCCCGCTCTGGCGCCGCATTCGAGCGGCTAGAGCGGGGGGGTTAAGACGTTCACCCACCCACCCTCCCTCGTTAAAGGCACCACTCCGAGCTTTCAGCTGGTTGCCAGTTAGAGCCGGAAAGGAATTTTCCCTGAGCCCAAATTGGCTGGAAAAGGCAAAGGGGTTTTTCGCCTTTCCCGGAGTGAATTGCTGATTCGGTAAAAGGGAGTGGAACAATTGAAGGGTGGTAGGTAAAAAATGTCGCACTCTTTGGTGGGCGAGGGGCAGAGGGAAGCCCAAAAGTTTGGAAGTTACAAGGTTTGAATTTCTAAGTTAGAAGAGCATGGGTAGCAGCATCTCCTTAAGAGATGGGAAGGTCCATGGCATAGTCGCCACAGTGCGGCCCACTGTATGGCCAACCCGAAGGGAGAGACGGACGGCCGCACCTGCTGGGAGGAGCATCTGCCAAGCAGCGGGTAACGGTGTTCTCAACCTTTGCTGAAACTAACCCCAGACATGGGGCAGGCACGAACAACCCGCCCGGCCTGGGGAAACCCGGGGGACGAGGCAGGGCGTAAATTTATAGGAAAGAAGGAACAGGAGGTTACCCTCTCAATTAATGGGAAATGGGAAAGAGGTACGCACAGAGTGCGGGGACTGAGAGGAGAGGGGACCTCCTAGAAGGGGGTGGTTAATTAGCAGTTAGCAAGGTTTATTAGAGATAAGGACCCCAGTTCCGGAAGGGGGGGAGGCGGGAGGTGTGCCCCCATCCCCCCCTTCCGTTTGTTAATATTAAATAAAGAGTGCGGCCGTTTTAATCCCACTAAGCGTGTCCTCGTCTTTATTTGGGGGTGCGCCGACAAACCTAATTTGAGTTTTCCTGAAAGGAAGCAAGTACTCAAATTTGAATTTACATTGGGTGCTTTTAGAAAAGAACATCTCCACCCACTACTCACCCACCATCTACCCATTAAAAATGTTGCACGGCTGCAGTGGTGTCCCATGGGTGCTCTGCCCCATGTATAATGGATAGGAGGTGGGTGGGCAGAGGGTGAGGAGTTGCTTGTTTAAAAGTACCCATTATTGTGAAGGTTTGGGCAAACTGTGACTGTTTAATTCACTCAGCTTGTTTTACAAAGTCAAACTTTTACATTGCTTAGCTTCTAAATAATTCTGCTTTTAAAAAAAGTAAAACAATATTGTTCAACATCATTAAGGGAGCACAGTAGGCAAGTTACCTGACCTCAAAGCAGATTTTTTTCTCTCTCTCATTGCCGTACCTTTTAAAAAGGAAACTCTAGCAACTTCGAAGTCACACTTATCTGACTTTTTTTAAAAGCTCTCTTAGCGACACCTAAGTTTATTTTAAGTAGCAGAAATTTGTGAACTAATAAGTACAAAATCTAACATTTTGTGAAATAATGAAGAATAATTAGAATCCTGGCTCTTAGGAACTTTATTTTACACATTTAATAGGAATTTCACATTTTAATTCATATTTGCAAATTGGCAAAAACTGTAAAGTGTTCAATTCACCTTGAAGATGTGTTTCAGGTCTAATAGTGACTCCACTGGGAAGGAAAAGATGTTCTCACACTCTTCCACCCCCACTACATCAGCACTGTTCTGCAAGTGAGGATGGAGCAGTAAAGAGACATCCCCTGTTCACAAAACAGGGAGCAGAGTGAATACTGCTGTCGACAGGATATTCTTTTGTGCTGGCCTGCATTTGTATGGTATTTCAATGGCCTTTTTTTTTCCTTTCCTTTAATTAAAAAATAACCGTTATTTATTATATTATTTTATTGTATGGTCAGAATGGTTTGATTATTTTGTGTTTATGGACTATGGACTGTTCAGTCTACAACCAGAACCCACAGTGATATCAGACTTCAGTTGCAAACATGTAGCAGTACATTGTCTTCCCTTCAAGGTAAACACGTATTATCATTATTAACTTATTTACAGCTCTCACCCTGACTCAGGCAGCACATGGAATAAGAAAGACATTGTTCCCAACCCAGAGAATTTGTAGTCAAATTACGTATGAAAGAGGACAATGGACTAAAGCAAAGCCACAGATGTGAAACACACATACTCATGAAAAGGCAAACAACTTTTATTTCATTACAGCAAGTCTTGTCCATATTCTGTAATTCCTCCATTTTCCTTCCATAGGAAACTTTTAATTAAAACCATCTAAATGCTTACCTATGCATTTTAACGGGAGAGCTACCCGTTAAAAAAACCACACCAATACATTTCTGTAACAGGATGTCTTAGTAATATAAAATGCATACCTTGTTTTTTTAATCTTTTGCTTTCTTAGCTGCCAAGCTTCACTGAGGGGCTAGAAAGCCATAGTGCTCTTTATTTTTCTAAGATTATATCATACAAGTTTACTGTTGGTAGGGCTCTATCCATAAACTGATGTCAGCATGCCAAGCTCTACGACCATCAGCATACTAACAATGACAGTGATTGGAAAGTAAACAGCACCTTAGTTGCAAGCCTGACAGTGCTGTGGTTTGCATTTTTATAAATTTAATCCTGTGTTATAATCCCAAGGAGCACTGGTTATGCATTTAAATACTCGTTTTCACTGGAAGCTTTAACAAATGCTTACAGTAAGCATCTTTCCCTCCCTCTCTCTCTTCCACTTGTTAAGTAACCTCCTCAGTAGTTCTGATAGCAGAAGAATCAAGGAAAGAATAATTGTAATAAGGTTCACATTTCCTTTGTATACATCCAAAGAAGGCAAATTGCTACAGTTGCATACTGTACATTGGCCATACAATGTTAAAAGTGACTAGTGATTTTGGGTGCACAAATTAATAGGAATGGGTGAACAGAACACCGTTCGGATGTTCAGACGTCGGATCGTTCGGTTCGAAACCTGAGTTTGGGTTTGGCTGTTCCGTTCGGCGGAGTTCAGTTTGTCCGAACTCGGCTGAACATTCAAAAAAGTGCTATTGGTACCGAAACCAAAATTGTTCTGGTATCAGTATTTTTGGCCCTGAAACCACCCCTGGTGTCCACTCCTGATGCCAGGAAGTCTGCTCCTCAGCTGCTTCCCCCTTCCAGTCACATTTTCCCACCCAAAGTCATGTTTTTCCTGCCCCCGAACTCATCCAAACTCACCCGAACTTTTCCGAATTGTTCAGAAGTTTGAGCGTTCAGTTTGGAAGTTCAGTTCGGTCATCCGAACAGGCCAAGTTCAGGCCGAACTCCGAACCACGTTCACCGATCCCTACAAATTAAGGCAGCTTTTACATGAGCGACCAGATGCAGCGTGTTAAAGAACACGCTTCCTGAAAAGCCCCACAGGGTTCGTTTAGATGCACTGGAAGTAGCCATCCACCATAGGAATTGTGGTTCATGCAGTCTTTGTGAAGGAGCATTTGGGAAACCCCGATATTGAGGCTTCCCAAATGCTCTTTCAAAAAGACTGTGAGAGCCACGATTCCTATTGAGGCTAGCTCTTTACAGTGCATCTAAACGCACCCCGCGGTGCTTTTCAGGAAGCACGTTCTTCAATATGGTACATCCAGCCGCTTGTGTAAAAGTGGCCTAAGACTTCCTAAAATAAGCCTAGTGTTTTGATAGTGCTACATTCCTTGTGCAGGTTCTCAAGATGAGTACCTCAACATTTTTGGTGCTGAAAATCACCAATCAGTTTTGAGAATTTGTCACTGAAGTCTAAGAAAGCAGGCTGGAATTGACTATGGTCATAAAAATCATAGCTAAGAAAGTGAAAATAAAAGATCAAGATACTATAACACTTAAGTCAGTTTTTAAATGTGGTAGAGATTGACGTTAGTATTTACTCCTGTTTAGCATTTACTTCTGTTTCATTTTTGTTTACTTTAGTATTTGTTCTGTTTTGTTTCGTTTTCGTTTTCCACTGAAGTCAAAGGGAGCCTTTTTCCATTTAAGTCAATGGAAATAAGATCCATAGGGTTTCTAAAATGAGTCATGTTTCTAGTAAAGTCAAGTGTAGCGTACTTGTTTGGCAGTGGGTTTTTTGGAGGGGGTGGCACTGGGTTTATGGGGGGCAAATGCCAGGGCAGGGTGCTTTTAGTGGATGGAGGGTGCTTTGGAGGTGGCAGTGGCTTCAGGGTGTGCCTTGTGGTTCTGGGCTGAAGTGCTGTGGAGTCAAAGGGGGCTTGCAGTGACTAGGTGAGGGGCAAGGGCTAAGAGGGGATGGCACTGGGGTGGTGTGACACTGGGTTTGGGGGGGATGCCAGGGGCTAGGGGTGCTTTGCTTCTGCATTACAATTGGCTCTCTAACATCCTCTGCCTGCCTGTCTCTCCAGCCCACCTCAACCCACAACCATCTTGTCTCACCTGCACTGCATCCTGAGATCATTTTTTCTTTCTGCTTGTCCCCAGCACCTTCTTCACCTACAAACAGGTACAAACAGAAAGTAAAGTTGATTTTAAGATGCAGTGCAGATGAGACGAGGAAGCTGTGGGGTGTTTGGTGGGCCTGAGACCAGCCAGGAAGGGCTAGCAGTAACCCAGGTTGGAGGGTGGAGCTGAGAGACAGAGCAGAATGGGAGAACAGAAGTGCTGCTAGAGCACAGTTGAAATTGATTGGACTGCAATTAACAAGTGGAGAAAGAAGAAGAGCAGTGGAGAGCAACCCAAACAGATTCCAGCCGATGGCAAATGGCAAAGTCACCTTTTTAAAATTTAAATACTAAACAGAATTTTAGTATCTGCTGCTTGCTTTAATATTAGTATTAATACAAAGTGCCTACTTTAGTGCACTTTAGTATTAATGCTAAATTAGTATTCCCATCCCTAAAAAGTAGATAAAAATGAACAAATTAACTTTACAAGAAGAGGCTGTTGATGGAGATGGTTTCCAATGTTTTTTCTTAACATACTAAAGAAAAGGAAACAAGAGCCTGAGTGTTTGTCCTTTTTCCTCATGGACAGCAAGTTTAATGTAATTGTAAACTGTCACTTAGCACAGCATCTTCCTTCTTTCACTAGCAATTCTACTCCGTGTGTCTTTTTTCCTGACCCCTCTGTTGCTTTTGAGGGGAAGATCCAGCTGCTTCACTGCCAAAGTGGACTACTATTGGCCAAGGCCAGCACAGACTTTCCATGTCAATGACTGGTGCTCCTGTGGTTCTTGAGGGATCTTCCAGGTTTATGGTGGGTTTGTGTATACTATAGTATCAACTCTAGAAAAGGAACAATAGGAGGATTTGTATGGCATAAGTCTTATAAACATTTCCTCCTCCATAGGTTTTAACAGAGGAGGGAGATGATATAGGCTTTTAAGAGGATGAACCATATTCTCACCAGCAACAGATTGTTTGCTTTGTAAGTGTTCTTGCCATCCCTACTGCTCACCCGAGCATTAAAAGCTAAGCTTATTCAGTTTCTCCAATTAAATCTCATGATTAGTGCAATCAAGAGTTTTGATTCAGTCAGTACAAACCACCCTCCTCATGCCTTTTACCTAAGGTGCTAAAAAACCCCACCAATCACTTTCATTAAACCTGTTTAAGTTGTGTATCACTGCTGGAGTCCAGACTGACCTGGAGTCACTGAGTTCTTAAATTTAAAATAATCCATCTTTTAGGTATATGTAGTCCAATCTTCCATGTTACAGCATTTTTGATCGCAAGACTGCGGCAAGTTGCCAACATTCTGTAAGTCTCTTCTTTCTTCCTCTTACAGTGCATATATATGACTGTGCTTGTATCTTGAAAGTATGTACTTACTGCTTCACTTACAACTTGATCTTCTCAGGCACTGGGAATCAAGGGTGCTCAGTAAAGTCAACAGGAACTTAAGGGTGCTCAATATCTGAAAAGATCACACTCTTAAGACTGACTCAGCTCTTCTAACTGAACCCAAGTTTCAATTCACAAGCTCTCCAATTTTCAGTAACATGTTACAAAACATCTGTTTGAGGACAACTAAAATTGAAAAAGTTAGACATGAAATTCAAAGTTAAACTGGGCTCTTGTTAATTGGCATTCCTGTAGTTTTTCAGTAACTAGCTGTACACTAAAGTTGAGGAGACACCAAATGGCATGTGTGGCAGTTAAGATCACATTTAGCATTGACATTTTTCTCATGCTTGTTCACAACCTAACAATATTTTTTTCTCTCTTTCTGTTTCCTTTCTTTTTTTCAAACAAGGTTTTGTTAAAGCTCCATTGAGGGTTGCATTATCAGCATATTTTTAAAAATGACATATTTTTCACAATTTGTAGCTATTAGTGGAGACTAAAACTTTCAACAGGTCTATAAAAATTATGTTTAGAAACAGATAAGTATATAATATATCAGCTATCGGTCTATCTCTATCCTTCCCTTTTTAGGGAAGGTTATTGCATGGGTGGTTGCCTGACGGCTCATCTTAATGTCATTGGATTCCTAGACTCATTTCGGTCAGGTTTTTGTCATGGGTATTTATTTATTTTATTTACAAAAGCATTTAGTATCCCGCCCCTCCTGCCACAGGCAGCTTGGGGCAGCACACAACAATATAAATTCACAATTAAAATCATAAAACTATAAAACATATTATTACACCCCCATTCCTGTCCTCCCCCCACCCCCTACCAATCTCCCCCGCCAAATGCCTGGCGGAACAGCCAGGTCTTACAACTTTTACGAAAGGAGGGAAGGTCCGGGACCAGCCACCCCCCACTGGTATGGCATGGAAACTGCGGTTGTGGTCTTGGTTGATGACCTGTGACTGGAGATTGACAAGGGGAATTCTACCCTGTCGATCCTGTTAGATCTTTCAGTGGCTTTTGATACAGCTGATCATGAGGTGTTGTTGACACGACTGCAGGACCTGGCAGGGGTGCACAGGACTGCTCTTGAGTGGTTCCACTCCTTCCTGTCTGGGAGATCTCAGGGAGTGGTGATGAGCAATTGCTATCATTCTCCCAGGACCTCCCTTGTGAGGTCACGTAGGGTTCTATTCTGTCACCACTCTTGTTCAAAGTTTATATAAGACCACTGGGTAAGGTCATTCTGATGTCTGGGCTGAGGTGCCAGCAGTATGCTAATGACACTCAGCTCTATGGGTAATTTCAGATGTTACAAAATCGCCGTTCACCACAGTGGATCACAGTGGATCTCATGAAGTGGCGGCAAGTCCATGAATGTCTGTTTGCTCCTGGACACAGATGTTCACCACAGTGAACACCCAGCCGGGATCAAATTGACCACAGTTCTGGAGGTGAGGCCAGCCTCACCTCCAGAATTGTGGTTAGAGTCATCACAATCCATGATGGGTCAAAAGTAATGTGAGTTACCTTAGCCCATCATGGATTGTGGCCCTGACCACGGTACGGGATCGGGTGCCCGTCTCCCCAAGGGTGGCCGACTGTGGGAGTGCAGGGGTGTGCTGCTACACATCACGCTGCACAGCCCCGCCCCATCCAAGATTCCCCAGCGTGATGGAGCTGGCATGTCTAAAGAACAGCTGGCTTCATCACGGTCCAGGATCTGAGAGAGATCCCAGTCTAAGATTCAGCGTGGTGGGCCAAACAACTCATCACGTCTGAAATTACCCTATGTCTCCTTTTCATCCAACCCAGGCCCTGCAGTCTTGGTGTTTACCTGATACCGGTCTGCTGTTGGGGACTGAATGAGGATGAGATGACTGAGACTGAAACCAGACAAGACCAGGAGATGATGCTTGGCTGGCCTTGTTGTGACCTGGAGGGGATTGGGACTCCTGCTATTAATAAAGTCCATCCTCCTCTGATCGATAAGGTTCACAGAGCTTCTGGACCTCTTGCTGTGCCTGGATTGTCAGTTTGCGGCACTGGCCGGGAGCACTTTTCAACAACTCCATCTGGTGAAGAGGCTCTTTCTGATTCACATCATCCCTCCTTTCATCACCTCGAGGTTAGATTACTGCAATGTGCTGCCTTTGATGACTGTTCAGAAGCTGTATATCTGGTTTTATATCTGTTTTAATTGTTTTTATGGATTGTAAGTTGCCCCTCAAGGAAGGGCAGCATATAAATTAAAATAAATAAATAAATAAAATGAATTACATATAACACCACATTGTAATTGCTCACTTTATCATCTCTCACTAATTTAGTTTAATAAGATCATAGATATAAATGGGTAAATAGATACATGTTAATACTATGTAGCTCTTTTCTTGCATTATTACTTCAAATATAGCTCTTTTCTTGCATTATTTCAAATAATTTTAAAATGGAGCTAAGTATCATTATATCTATTTCAGGATAACTGACAAAGGGTAACTTTCCCATCACCACTCAGCAGGTTAGTTCCAGAGTCATGAATGAACTACTGCTTTGTACATATTTTAGGGTGAAAACCTTAAACCCGGATATCTAGATAACTAGTGCTTCCTCCTTGTTAACCTATAATCATATATTAGAGGTTACATTTTGCGTTTTGTCACAGAATTCATTTATCTCTTTGACTAAGGGTGTTTTCTGACATGACAGCAGAGACCCACCATCTTGACCTGACCCAGGTCGGGAACCCGCCACCAACACAGTCCTGACTGGGTCGGGACAGTCAACCAACGTGCTCATGGCCAGGCCTCCGGGGAGGGCAGGGAGCTGCATGAATGTGTGGCCGGGCACCCCTTCCTTGCGCACATTGCCCTGCCCCCTGCCTGGACGGGTAGCCATGACAGCTGGCTATGGAGGACCCGATCCAGGCCATGCCACAGTGAAAACCCGCTGTGGCCTGATAGAGCATATTGTATGGGTAGACCAGACTATGACCCCGAGGTCTCCTGGATCACAGACCAGGCTCGCTGCTGACATGCCCAGGAGAAATCCTGGGCCAACCTCTGACAGCATACCAACAAATGTGCTGGTGGCTCTCAGACCAAAGTGGGCCATTGTCATGTTTGTAAACACCCTAAGTGACTTAGACAATGTTTTGAAGATTATAAGAGCAGACTGTATGATGTAAAAGAGAGAAGTTACTACTTAAAATATGACTTATTTGCTAATAAAGAGTAGCATTCAAAAATAGATGCAATTATCTCAGGCCATGAAATAGGAGAAAGCTAGTTTTGGTAAGTTAACTGTTGATTTACATAGTACCCAATATTTTATCTTAACGTTAACCTTAATCCAGTATTTCTGGCATTCTATTTACTGAAATAACTGTAACATTCCTGTAAGGATTTTACCTCCAAATTATTGAGATATACATTTGAACTTATCTTTACCTACGGTGGCCATTGGTCTGGTTTTATACCAGATAGTCCTGTTTTTTAAAGAGTTTGTTCCTTGTCCATTCTGGATGTGTTTTTGTCCAGTATTTTCCGGATGCTATTGGGACCACTGTGAAACCCAGCTCCACAGCTGTTACAGCTCACCTGGGACTTGTACGTTTCAAAGGTAGCTCCCCACCCCCGGCCTCTCCATGCTGGTGGGGGAGGGGCCTTTGAAACTTAGGAGCTGAGAGTGGACGTGTCACACCAGCCGGGACCACTACAGAGCCCAGCTCCATAGCGGTCCAAGCCAGAGCCTGACATTCTCTCCCCACCCTGATGTCCTGCATTCTGGGCATGCATCATTTTGTCTGGTACTTGGTTACGATACTGCTACTAGATGCAGTTTATTTAAATTTGAAGGTTGTTCCTTTTCCTACACAACAATTCACTTTATCATGGGCATTTTAAAATCCCCACCCTAAAATGCTGCGTTGCCATCATGTTATCTTTCATCCCCCTTTCAGTCCACTTGAAATGAACTCTCTTATTTTCCCAGTATGATCAGTTCTTCGTGTTGGTCCCTCAGCCCCTAAGAGTATGCATAAGGCCTGTTTGTTGCAAATATTTCATAGCTTTCCCTTCATTAACAACCCATGGCACAATGTCAAAAAGAATAAATTCCCCACTTGAACTAAACAACAGAAAAAATAGTCCAAATTAAATCTTTTATGTGAGAGGGTTGTAATCCTTTTCCTCCCAACTCATTTCCCCCCTTTTCAATTACACTAGGTCACACGGTGATCACTAATCATATCTGATAAATTTCTACGTTCTGTAATCTGTTCTGGGTAATTTTACACTAATAGCCCATAAATTAGTGTTCTGCAGTACTGTGAGTATACCTTTTATCATTTCTTATAGGACTAAATCTGGTATATTTATTTATCTTATCTAGTCTTGGCCAAAATTGCTCAGTAGTATATTTTAGTGCATTGTAAAGGCCACCAGTGTGCTATCCTAGTTATTTCTTAAAGCATCGTAAGTATATGCAGATATTCTACAAACGAGTATCACAAGCAAAAGCCTATATCCCTTACTTACATGAGACATAGATGTACGGAGTCCTATTAAGCTCATCATATCACTTGGGTGAATACAAGCTGCAAGACCCAACACCTTTAATGACTTAAAGAAAGCACTATTACTAAAGGACTGGGCCCAACAGAAAGAGATTGCAATATGCCAAATTAATAACAGGTACAATACCATCTCCTCTTTTTTTCCATATCCATAATCTTAACACATTATATCATTATCCAATTTAATTTAATTATCTTGTCCTGTTGATTCTTACTACTGTTTATTTCTTTATTCTTTCAAACACCGGACTGTGGGGTATGGTGATTACAGCCTAGGGACTTGATTCACCTCTACTTTATTTTCGTTTTATGGCAGCACGATGCTGCTTATTTCAGTTTATTATAATGGTAGAAAATTGGAGCAGCACAGAGAGTTAAACAAAAGCCTTGGATTTTTAACATTGAGAACTACATATATTTAAATGTACATGTAAATACGTTTCTAACTTCCAAGAAACCAAATTAATTCAAAGAACCAAGCAGACTTTAAGCATCATTCGGAGAGGGCTATTTTGACTTGTAGCACGGTCAATCCTGATCCCTGCCATTCAGGAATCCATATCACAAGTTCCCTCTCCCATCAGACACAACAGTATTTAAAATAAGCCAGCATATATGAGGTTTGTTTTGTCACTGCAAACAAACACAGTTCTTAGTTCCCTGCCCAGATACTTTATTTCTATCCTTCTTTCAGGGATTCTGTGGATTCTTCTTCAGGGCATTTATTTATTTATTATTATTATTATTATTATTATTTGTATAGTGCAAGCAATGTACTGTACTCAAATCTTAGCTTTTGCCTTATATCAGGGACAGAGCTGAAACTAACAGCTGATTTGCTAACCACCAGCTAATCTGATGGTATGCAAAACAGCTCTGTGACTAACCACAGGCTATCCACATGCTGTTGGATTTGCCAACAGATTGCAAATTGGTTGGGGGGCGGGGTAATGCAGGGTGGGCTGCATGATGATAAGAGGCTTTCACTGACGTTTAATTGGCAGTGATGGCAAAAGGTGTCAGCAGTCATGCTCCTAGGGCTGTGTTGGCTTGGCCAGCTTGACTGGCTAGCTAGCAGCCCTAGGGTTCAGCAGCAGCGATAGCCCAGCCCCAAGAGTGTCACTGGTGCCACTTATTGTCACCACTGCCAGATAACTGTAAGTGAAAATCTCTCTTGCCCCCATCCACACCCCTTTCTGGATGCTCAGATTATCTGAGCAGATATCAGCAGGAGGGCTTGCAGGATTCAAACTGCCCAAAGGTGACTTGAATCCCACAAATCTGACCAATAATGGTATCCACCCAGATAAACATTTCAGCTCTAATCAGGGATCTCCAAAGATTCTCTCCTCCCAATGCCCTTAAGATTGCTACAGCCTCTTCTTGCTTCTGCTTTACATCATCTCTCTTTTGTTTATACCCATATCCCCTTCCTCACACTTGCAATAAGCACTAGCAATTGGGACCCTTCCCCCAGCATTGAATACTTAGCCCCTTCCTAGCTGTATGCCAACCCAACCCACTAACAGAACCAAAGATAGTCATAACTAAGGATTAGGCAAGGAGGAAAACTTATGCTAGATTTGGTTCAGAAGCATGGCATTTCCAAATGGGTTCATTCTTGACTTCTAGAGACCCCACATGGTCAATAGGGTTTTGTGAGAGAACTGTTGCTTTTCTTGCCTCATTCCAAAAGAACTATCTCAATAACACTCCATAAGATCAGGTCTGTCTTTTTCCTTCTTTTCATATGCACCTCCTCCCAGGTTTTCATGTATATGAAGATGATTGAACTTTTTATAGTTTTCTGAAACATGATCTGAGAGATTTACCATTCTAAAGGTTTTATTGTTAAGGTTTATTTGATTACCTCTTGTGTTTTATGTGTTATCCTAAAAATAGCAAATATAATAGCCAGCATCGCCCTACCAAGATGGTTGGAGGGCCCTGATCCATTTCTGATCATCACCTGCTAAATTTCTGGTGCCACTTCCTATGTTTGTCTTACATGCAGGTAATGGGCAGGCCTGACCTTGCAAGATTTAATAAGATCATAGACCAAGAGGGTATGGCCGCAGGCATACCAATATACTCCTGATAAATAAAGAATGAAAGAAAATTTTGTTCACTTAACCTTAATAGTACATGTATTATACAGTGTGAGACAATAATAAATGATTTATTTTCATGATGTGTAATTGAATTGTCTCTTTCTATCACTCTGGCACATCCAAGTTATAAAGGAATTCATGACTCATGAAAAAGAATGACTTGTTCCCAACTCTGACCCTTTTGCCATCATGAATACCACAAATCTGTAAGGGACTTACCATGGCTCATCCAATCCCATTTTTAAAAAAAATCACCTTGGGTCACCTACAGAACTACACCAGACAACAAGCTGCTGTTTCATAAACATACTCCCAAATTAGTTATTCACTCAATTCTACAAATGTTTGGTGTTGGTCCCATCATGAGCTTTTCCTCCGTAGTAGGCCGGAAATGAGAAACTATGGCAAATGCTCTGTCAGAAACAGGTCATTCACCTTCATTTGTGCAATGCAGAAACCTATTGTTTTTGCCACTAGTTTTGTCATTTCTCATTATTTTTTGCAAGTTGAGCAAAGCTGCTATGGGGCTGATCACAAACCCTGTGTGCGCTCCATGGGCTGTGGAGATGCAAAAGAACCAGCTAACTACCAGGGAAGTGCCAAAAATTGCCATAAAAGTCCCCAAAGTTATGAAAATGATGGAAAATGACAGAATGTCAAGAAAATGATGAAAAATGCTGCAAAGTGATGAAATTGATGGAGAATTATGGAAAATCACAGGTGCTAATATCAACCATGCTGGAAGCATGGAATCAACAGAGACTGATAAAGTACCAACAGACATTTGCAAGCACTCCTGAAAGGTCATCATTTCCCTGTGGAACAGGAAACTTGCTCCCATCTCAGCCCTGTTCTGCAGTTACAAAAAGTTTGTTCAGAAAGGTCTGCTCTGATATTCATCAAAGAGGTCCACACTAAAAATGAGAATGAAGACTGGAGTAGGGTTAGGGAGCCAGTCAATTTACTGATTAAAAACTGTCAATTGACTGATCAGCTGAACACCTAATATTCCATGAAGCCAAAAATAGGCTTGTGTAGTTGTGCAGTTGTGTAGCAGCAGCCAGGATGGGCCGCCCCAGTGCCTTCTGGGTATTTTGACCACGGCCCGGGATAGGCGTAACGTCCGTTGCGCTGCCCCGGGCCGTGGTCTGCCAGTCCGATTCCCTGCCATGGTCCTGCTCCCATCATGTCTGTTTGGGGCCTTTCTTGTCTACGGGGGGTGGTTAGCCGGCTCGCCACTGCTGGGAATCCACTGTGGTGAATCGGGCGCTCGTAACGTCTGAAATCAGCCAAAGTCTTCTCCTCAGCTGCCTCTCCCTTCCAGTCACGTTTTCCCCACCCAAAGTCACGTTTGCCCTGCCCCCAAACTCATCCGAACTTTTCCGAACTGTTCGAAAGTTCGAGCGTTCGGTTCGGAAGTTCGGTTTGGTCGTCCGAACAGACCAAGTTCGGGCCGAACTCCAAACTTCCAAACCGTGTTCGCACATCCCTATTCATAATACCTCTGACTGTCTCCAGGTCACAGTACATCAGTAGGTAGAACAAGCTAGCTAGCTTTCCAGTATCTTTGTGAAATTTTGGGAAAGTCATATAGATCAATCTTGTATCCATTAATTTTGAGTTTTCTACTTCGAGGTGTCCAGTTTGATAACACTTAGGTCCTAATCTGTATTAGTTCTAAGTACTCACTTCCAAATAGAGTCAATGGAATAGCATTCCTGTCAACCAAGCTATTGCGCCAGGAAAATGGAGTCAAAAACTGAGAAGAAATAAACATTTTTGAAATGCTGACCTTTTTAAATCTATGTTTTTAATTAAAAAAAAATACATGGATTAACTAGTATGCTTCCATAATGTCCATTAAGTATATTCAACAAAAAGTTATTTATTGACTTCTTATTAATGTTATTTCATTCTCTCTGTTACACAAACATACAGAACATAATCAAGTGCTTCAGTACATCAGCATTTCTGTAACCTAAAAACCTCTGTCCTTCTTCTCACTTATAATCTGTTTTGTAACAAAAAAATTAAAAAACTAAAAATATTAAAAGGCAGCTAAAAATGAAAAGACAATTTTTAAATGCTATTATGGAGTACAATCAAAGTGTTACATAAAGCACTGCTGTGATACCCTTTGAAAAGGTGAATATGACATTTAATTTTGCAGTACACACTGTTCATTTCACTGTAAAACAGAAATATACTACAGCTTCTCATTTTTCATCTTATTTTGACAAATGTATCAAGTGCACAAAATCTGCTACACAATTAAAAACTGGATGGTCACGAAATGAATCTAACTAATTTAAAAGAGATTTCTATAGAATTTAAGCAGAGGGTCTTACTAATAATGTCTGAACAATAATATATTTGAATTTTTATATTCAATCTTTCCCATTAAAAGTCTCATTTTATTAAATAAGGGTGTCCCCCCCACCTTTTCCTGCCAGTCTTTATTAAGCATGTTAGCAGCCGTGTCATGTGGGTGGGATCTGGTCATGTGTAAAAGGTTTGAGGACAGAAAAACAAAAAGAAGGGCCCTTCGCCCCCAAGTTGGGGGTGGGGGGAGGTTTCCGCGCGCACCCCCTCGTTCCTCCCCGAACGGGAAATGGGCGTGAAGAACCTCGGGGTGAAGAAACCCCGTGGGAGCGACCCGGGCACCGTGACTGGTGACCCGGGTATCAGGTGACCGTGCACGGGCCACCTGATTGGTCGGTGCGGGGGCAGCCCCTCCCCTTTGCTAGAAGGGTGGGGAGGAGCCAACTGCTGCCCGCACGCTGGTCCGCCATTCGGCCTCAACTGCTGGAGCAAGCAGCACCCACCCACCCATCCCTCTAATACTGCAGGTATAACCAGTTGCCACAAGGGGGCCAAGAAGGAATTTTTGGAGGGTACCTCAGCATTATGGGGTCCCCTTTTGTTTTGCCTCCTTCACAGTGTTGGAATAATTTAATTGAATAATAACACTGATTTAATCTGATTCGAAACAAACAATTTGCAATTGGCAAACGAATTTGAAATAGTTTAATGAAGTAATTAAGTTAATTAGAAATAATCATCAGATTCAATCTGGGAATTGACAATTAGTGATGTCTTTGAATTGTTATATTTTATGTCGCACTCTTGCGGAGGTCCAGTATGGTTAATAGGGGTTATTGGTTAGGTAGATGTAGAATAGATGAAAGAGTCATCTCCATAAGAGATGGGGAAGTGAGACTTGGTGATAAGCAGGGCATGGCTACAGCATGATCATTTCCCTGGGAGGACTGTCAGGAAGGGGTAAGGGCAAGCATGGCCCTCAATCTTAATGACAACACCCTCCTTACTCATGCCCAAATGGGCAGGTTTTCCCCTTCGGCCTTGGCTAGGGAGCTGTTTGAAGGGGATGTCCTTAGAGGTTGATTTTGGTGCTGGCACTGGAGGGCATATCCAGGCCAGACACCTGTGTTTAAATAATGTTGAAGTTTTAGGTACAAAATACTGGACCCATGATTGCTTAGAAGCAATTCCACCAACTTCTCTGACTATTAAATAAAGAGTGCGGCACTTTAAAAACCATGTCAAGTCTCCGTGTCTCATTTCCCGGGGAGGGAGGGGTGCGTCAGCAAGAATGCTGGGAAATCTCATTCATTGCCAGGGGAAGGCCTGATCATATGCCCCAAACTGAAATTTGTTCAATATTGTTTTACTGCATTAATGCTGCCATGTGTACTGCTATCCTCCTACAGCAGATATTTAATGACAGCAGTAAAGAGAACGTTAACATCCTACACACAACAGTTGTCCATTCACCCACCACTTTTCCCCTCCCCAAAAGGAGCTCTTCAGCACTTTATTCTGGTCTGCGGAACATATTTTAAAAAGACATGGGGGGGGGGGGAGTAAAGAAGAAAATAGTCAGAAACCAAACCAAAAAAAGAACATCTACTAATATAAAAACACCGTCCTTTCTTAGGGCCAGATTATAACTGTGCAGTTTCGGCAAGTTAGGCAAGGAATAGAGTGCAAGGGAGCCTTCCTCTATGGGGCGGACTTGGAAGTGTTTTTTTCTCCATCTGCAATTAGGGCTGTTTGGAGTTATGATATTATGTTTTAAGTCCCATGTCACACAGGCAAAAGGTTTGGGATCCACTGCTCTAAAGGAAGCACCCATTAATCAGGTTAAATTTTATTTTCTTTGGATCAGCTGGCTACTGATATGGGAACAACCTGGTATATGCTTCCACACTCTCAGGAAGGAATTGTTAGATATACTACAGCATGTATTTTTGAACAGGTTGAATAGCAGTGGCAGACCTCTGATCCCTCTCATACAGTTGAGGAATTTTGCACGATAAGTTATACAAACTTAAATAGGAAACATTTTAATTTATTTTAGAGAGTGAAATAAATAATATGTAGATTTATTCATTTCAAAATTTTCTAGAAGGGAGTTAATTTTAAATAGTGCTTGTTTATGGGCTTGTGGCTAAATCTGCAACACTAGCATGTCAACAAATTATTTTTCTGTGAAGGTCATGTGAACACTGAACACAGTATATAAAACACCAACCCATCTAGTCACCTCCATTCTCCCACAGTACTCTGCTGATGATTTCCTCTTGCTTTAAATCTCTGAGGGAATGAATGATGGGGGCAGCCTTCAGAGGTGGGGAACCTCTGGTCCATGGTCCATTTCTGGCCCCCGGACACCTGTCCTGTGTCCCCTGGAAGTTTCTCTCCTCTGCACCCCTCTGCACCATTCCCTGCAGAGGACTCCCAGGCTTCCATCCATGCCCCCCTATATAGGATGACTTACCCCTCACAGGACACTTTGACCAGTGGATCCCCAGGGGGAGCATGGATCCAACACCTAGCAGGGTGAAGGCTCCCCACCCGTAGCCTACAACATACTACTTCTGTAGGGACATTTTACTGAGTGATCATTCACTTCAATCGTCTCAAACCTTGACATCAGTTTTGAAGGGTATAAATGAGAACCTGCAAGGGGATAGGCAGTGTACTAGGTAACATACACCACTTAGTAGGTTACCCTTCAATGACAATGTTTTATCTGAATATAACCATGATGATTTACTATTCTGCCAGGTCAGTAAAGAATTTAAAATCAGATGCAACTACTCACAAACAATGGTTTCAGGACTGCACGTTAGGATGACATTGGAGGAAAAACCACAACATTTGGTGACTGTTGGATTATTATGAGTATTTTTAGTTTCTTTTAATGTATTTTCCACAACAACTAAAATGATAGAATCTGTTATTAGACATTAATAATGGGTACATTAACAATGTTTTATTCACACATCAGTTGTATGGTGACAACTGCAAAAGAGCCCTGTGCCTCAGTCCAATGGAAATTCCTATTTTGATGCATGATTTTCTGATGGGATTCCAAATATATAGTTTCTTATTAGCCTGAATAAACAAGGAAAATATGAAAGGCAATGCAAATGCAGGACATCTCAGTAACGGAAAGCAAATTCATAAAAGAGCAACATTTATTAAAGCACTGAAATGCAACAATGAAGAAAAAACAATACCTCAATCTCTCTCTCTCCCTCGCCTTCTATATTTATGTATACCTAGAGCGGAAATAGGTACTTAATTTAGTACCCATGGTTAATACCTTCATTCTTGAGTACCAAATTAAGTACTCAATGGAAAACGCAGGCATAGATAGGAACCCGAATACCCCCCAAAATCAGTGATTTTCAGTAAAAAAAATTCATTTTTCTGATTACAAACTGGTATATTGGGTCACAAAAACAAAATATTGGGGGAAAACAACCAGTAGTTGAAAAATCAGGAGCAGAAGTTGACTTTCTGGGACAGATACCCAGAAAAACAGTGTCGGATGCCAAAAAATCAGGACAGAAGTAAAAAAAATGGGTATCCAAAGTTGACATTCTGGAACATCATGTATAAGAATATAAAAACCAGGCAGTGGGATGGTCAAATTTAGCATATTCCTAGTTAGGCCAGGCTAATCTTTTTAAGATCATTGTGCTTCCAAAATTCCTGTATATTATTTATGCTTTACCTATTGGAATACCTGATTATTATTTTTTACACAGATAGATAAGTTATTCAAGGAAATTGTCTGGAAGGGTAGGTGAGCCAGAATACAATTCCTAATGCTCAGATCAAGCAATGATAAGAGTGGGCTTAATTGTCCAGACATCAAGCTGTACGTCAAGGCCGCATCACTATGGGGAATAACAACGTAGTATTGGTCACCCAAAGAAATTAAATGGATAGAGGCTGAACGGGAGATTTTAGGAGTACAAAACTTTAGAGATGTTTTGTTTACACCACTGGGAATACAAATGCCCAGGTGGATAAAACTCCTATTTGCTGGGATTGCGTTGAAAAATTGGCGTGACTGCAGGAGAAAATTCTAAATCAATACGGATCTCTCTCCCTATTACCTCTTGTTGAACTAATTACTTCAAGCCAGACAAACTGGAGGTGGTTTAAAAACTACTAAAAAGCACAAATTGAAAGAGCAAAATATATGTTTAGTGGTAAGGAAATAGTCCCCTTAGAGGAATTGAAGCTGAAAACTACAAGAAAAATAGACTGGCTTTCATGCAATCTGTTACAAGGATTTCTAACAAACAATCAGAATAGTAAAAATATTCTTTGAACACCTAGTCCGTTAGAATCTTTTTTATTAAAACTTAATTAATAAAGGTTTCCTATCAATGGCATACAAAATAATAAAGCAAATATGGTATCTGTCTGATACGGGGTATATTGGACTGTGGGAGCAAGATCTCATGCAACAATCTGAAAAACAAGACTTGATCAGTTTATGGTCGTACATGCACAAATATTTAAAAACATTGGCAATAGTGGAGTCACAGGTCAAATTGCCCAATGCTCATGAGACTTTATTGAACTCTGGCTCAGATAGCCATGATAACAAAAAGTGATGCAGCTGAATGCTGGCATAAGCGTGGGATCAAAGGAACCTATCTCCACTGCCGGTGGGAGTGCATGATAATAAAATATTTTTGGTGCATCATTTGGGAACGTATTAAGCAAGCTACTGAGATCTCACTATCCTTCTCGCCAGAGATAGCCTTGTTAGGTATTTATCCCAAAATGAAGATGAGAAAAAAAAAGCGTGTGCACATGATCTCTGCAGGTATTATTACCTGCCCGGTAGGGATGTGATGCTGAGCAAAATTTCAGTTTCGGTCAATTTCGATTCTCATATATTTTTATTCTTTTTTGGTTTCTGTACTATAGGATCTTTTGCATTGATTTTTGTACTGGATTTTTAACATTGTAGTTTTTCAATGGGAGACAAACTGCAATGTTAAAAATCGGGTACAAAAATCAATGCAAATGATCCAATAGTACCGAAACAGAACTGAAATTTTGGATTCATCCTAAATGACCATTTTCGAGTACTTTTGGTTTTATCTGAAACCGAAATTACCATCCCTACTGCCCAGTATTATTGCCTAGAATTGGAAATGCCAAATAACCCCAAGTGAGGGACAGTGGATATACCGATTGTGGCTCGTCTTCACTGTGGAGAAGATCCTGACTACAGCGCAGGGAAAACTGCAAGACTTCTATGATACTTGGACCCCCTGCTTCAAACTGATGAAGCATAAGATGACACCAGTCAGTGATTACCAAGAGATATTGGACAGAGAAATATACTAAAAAATGCATCCCTTTGGACACTTGACTGTACCTCTCAAATTTTATTTCTGTTGTATTTGTAATTTTCTTTCCTTCTTTTCTATTCTTTTGGGGGTTGATTTTAGGGGTTCGGGTAGATGGGGTTATATATAATTTGTTCTGGTAATTCCCTGTTAGAAACTGATGTGAGTTACCAGTAAAAGTGTAAATTTTCACAAATAACCATAACGAGAACTGAACTTGACTTGCAAATATCTGTAACTGCCATTTGGAACTCAGCAAAGTTCTTTATTTCCACAAAAAATAATAATAATTGCAGTTCCCAAAGCACTGGAGTAGCAACCAAGACTAACCTTCTGCAAGCCCTTGTCATGTGAATAAGGCTACCCACAGGAATGTACACCCAGTCAATAACAGAGGCCGCAATGGGACATGAAAGGACAGATGGACTTTAAGGTATGTGGGACCCAGACTGTGTAAGGCTTTAAAGGTCAAAACCAGCACCTTAAATTGTGCCCAGAAAGCTATTGGGAACCATTGCAGACTTTGGAGCACTGGTATAATGTGCTCCCCAGAGACTTGTCCCCGAAAGGAGGTGAGCCACCACATTCTACACCAGCTGCAGCTTCCAAACATTCATCAAAGGCAGACCCACATAAATTGCATTATAATAATCTAGCCTTGAGGTGATGAAAGCATGGATGACAGTGGACAAATGCAAGTCAGAAAGAAAAGTTTGCAGCCTCCTCACCAGATGGAGTTGATGAAAAGTGCTCTTGACCACCACCACAACCTAACAATTCAGGTCCAGAAGCACTCAAAGTCTGGGAAATTGACTGATCAGAGGGAGCTGGACTCCATCAATAAGATCATCCGTGGGAGCCGTTTTGGAGGTTCCCCGGGTGAGGCGGGTGGCCACCGATGTTAGTTCTTTTCAGTGGCCGCCCCTGTGCTGTGGAACTCACTTCCCAAGGAGGCTCAGCTAGTTCCCACTCTCCTGTCATTTCGGCGTTTATGTAAGACCTGGCTGTTCCGCCAGGCTTTTGGCGAGGGGGTGGGAAGGGATTTTGTTCGCCTGTATTGTATATTTTTAATGGTTTAAAATTGTTTTATTGTTTTTTATACTGTTGTTTGCCGCCCTGGGCTGCCCTGTGGGCAGGAGGGGCAGGATATAAATGTTATATAAATAAATAAATAAATAACATGAGTCTCTCCCAATCCCCTCCAGGTCACAAGGGCAGCCAACCATCATTATCTCAGTCTTGTCTGGATTCAGCCTCAATCCACTAAGGCATCAAGTTAGCAATGAGACCAAAGGGCCTGGGTCAAATGAAAGAGAGAAGTAGAGCTGGATGTCATCACCCCAAACCTCCAAATAGCCTCGGCCATCAGCCTCATATATACGTTGAACAAGAAGGGAGACAGAACAGAATACACAGAGAAGGTCCCGAGAGGACAATGAGTGATTGACCATCACCACTCTCTAGGATTTCCCTGACAGGAAGGAGCAGAACCACTCAAAGGTGGTTCCATGCATCCCCTCCAGGTCCCATAGTCATGCAAAAACACCTCGCAATCAACTGTGTCAAAGGCTGCTGACAGATCTAACAAGATCAACAGGGTAGAATTTCCCTTGTCAATCTCCAGGTCAAGGCTGCAAGTGCAGTTACTCTCCATGCCATCCTCAGGCCAAAAGCTTGATTGACCCAGGTCCATCGAGGTCTGGAGCTATTGGGCAACTACCCATTCAAAAACCTTCCCTGAAAAGGTTAGAAATGGGCCAATAAGCTGGCCAGAGGGTCAGCGTCCAAAGATGGCTTCTTAAGCAGGAGCCAGACAACTGCAGTTTTTAGAGCATCTAATACCCTACCCTACTGAAGGGAGGCACTGGCAACCCCAGACTGCAACGACCTCAACATTTCCCAACTGGCTTCCACAAGGACGGGCAGGATCTAATTCACAACTGCTTGCCCTCACTGCCCCAAGAACCTCCCCTGCATTGGTGCATGAAATAGATTGAAACCAATCCAAATAAACAGGACAAGACTCAGCTTCCATAACCCCAGACACTGATTGTGCAGAAAAAGAGGCAGTACATAAGTTGTAGTGAATCCAAGTGATTTTGTCTGCAAAGTAGTTAATAAAAATGTCAGTGAATATTCAGCAATTCCATTTCCGGACAAAGGCAGACTAGATTAGCCATGCCCCTCACCACCTGGAACAGTTCCACTGGACAAGACTTTGCAGACACTATGATAGTGGAGAAGAAAACTTTCTTTTCCTCTATCACAGCAATGGCATAATACTTTAAAACCAATCCATGCCACAATTGGCTGACTTCAGCACAAAACTGCACTATAACCCCCTACCCTCCCGTTTCAACCACCTTGGGTCCTCCGTATACCAGAAGGACCTGTGCTGCCGCCGTGGTGGAAACGAACGTCTTGGTGCAACTGTGTCAATGGCCATGGTCATGATGTCATTCCATAAAGTGACCAGGTCATCAACAGAGTATAGAATAATAGAATCTTAGAATTGGAAGTGACCTCACAGGTGATCTAGTCCAACCCCCTGCTCAATGCAGGAAATCCACAGCTGCAGCATCCCTCACAGATGGCCGTCCAGCCTCTGTTTATTACTTCTCATGACCTGGACACTATGCTTCCATTAATGCAGCCTAAAATTGTATTAGACTTTTTAGTAGCTGTATCACACTGCTGACTCATGTTCAGCTTGTGATCATCTACAACCCCTAGATTATTTTCACATGTACTGCTGCTAAGCCGGGTATCACTCATCCTATACTCGTGCATTTGATTTTTATTACCTAAATGCAGAACTTTACATTTATCTCTGTTGAATTTCATTTTGTTAGTTTGGGTCATCTTTCCTTCCTGTCAAGATCATTTTGAATCTTGTTTCTGTCTTCTAAGGTGTTAGCTATGCTTCCCAGTTTTGTGTCTTCTGCAGATTTGATAAGCATCCCCTCTACTGTTTCATCTACTGTTTCATCCAAGTCATTAATAAAGATTTGAACATTACACGACCCAAAACCAAGTCCTGAGACACCCCCAATCGACACCTCCCTCCAGATTGATGAGGAGTCATTTATAAGCACTCTTTGAGTACGGTTCTTCAACCAGCTGCAAATCCACCTAAAAGTAGTATCATCTAGCCCATATTTTACCAGCTTCTCAAGAAGAATATCATGGGGGACTTTGTCAAATGGTTTGCTGAAATCAAGATATACTATATCCACAGCATTCCCATGATCTACTAAACTAGTAACTCAATCAAAAAAGTAAATACGATTAGTCTGGCATGACTTGTTCTTGACAAACCCATGCTGGCTCCTAGTAATCACAGCATTGTTCTCTAGATGAATGCAGATAGACTGCTTTATAATGTGTGCTAGAATCTTTCCAGGTAGTGATGTCAGGCTGGTCGGTCTGTAGTTTCCCAGATTCTCCTCCCCCCATTTTGAAGATAAGGACAACATTTCCCCATCTCCAGTAGGGGATTGTTGCTTGGTATACTATTTTCCCTTAAGACCTTTTTCAGACACACACACACCAATATCCATGGAAAGCAAGCAGTGGCAACACAGATGGAGAGGGGGCTGCAACATGGTTGTTGCAATGTCTTTTCCACTGATCCAATCTAGATTTTTCACAATATTACCACCAACTGCTGTCTCAGGAAGGGAGAGAGGGGAAGGTCTGGATGTCGGAAAGCACCCTAACAAAGTGGGATATGATAATCCTCTATATTTAACAGGTGTACCTGACTGAAGAGAGAGCTCTATCCAGCTGCCAATTCTAAAAGTTCCAGTAGAAACAGATTCAATATCAACAGGGAAAAAACTGGTAATGGAAGGATTAAAGCATTCTGAACAGAACAGTGGCAGTGTTGCCTTTCTTTCTTTATCAAATGCCTTTTGTACTGGCTGTGACACAGCTTGTTTGGCCCAGTGTGCTATTCATGCTGCAAGACTTAATTCAGGTTCAGAATTAGGTGATCACTGCTGAAGGAAAATAAAGCACTTTGGACAATAAATAAAATAGTGAGCTTAAGGGTAATAATTTCTTGTAATCATTCTTTCAAAATCTAAATCCACACACTCACGCTCTGATGCTGGTGGGTAGCAGACAAAGAAAGAAAGAAAGAAAGAAAGAAAGAAAGAAAGAAAGAAAGAAAGAACATATACTGTGACAGGACATGAAACTGTAGTAAATGGATTTTAATGTCAGGGTTGCCAGGATAGAGACTAATAATAGGGTAATCAACAGGACTGCCAGTCAATGAAGACCAAAAAAAAAACAACTAGTGAAGTATTCTGTTAGAGATACTAGAAGAGAAAGGTTCAATTGACCCCTATATTGATCAGATTAAATTAAGGGGTAGCACTGAGGGGATTCTCTTCTTGTTTGTGATAGCTGTGCATTTTTTAATCAGGAAAAGCTAGGGATGGAGTGATAGGAAACAGATGCTTGAAGTGAAAATCATCTATGTGGATTTTACCAGGTCCAGGCTTAAGCAGGGCAAATGGGGCAGTTACCCAAGCTGTGTGTGGAATCTGGCAGTTGCTTTGGCAACATGAGGCTGCTGTTGCCACCACTGAGGATGCTTTTAAATGAGGCAAGAAACGCAGCTGATCCTTTGATCAGCCGCATTTCTTGGCGCTCATTTAAAAGTCTAACTCAGATCTTCCCCCGCATCAGACCGGGCAGGTGATCCTGCCCCCTCCAACGTGGATCCCCGAAGTGCCGGCTTTACACCGCACTTCTGGGTTCTTTGGCCTGGCGCGCATGCGCACAAAGACTCAACGCCGCGTCTGATGATCTTCTGATCATCAGACACGGCGTACAGCGGAAAGCGAGGGGGATATGCCAACACTTTACGATCCCGTTTGTGAGCGGGATCGTATAAATGCGCCCTGAGGCTACCATTGCTACTGCTTCCCTTGTTTTCTGGGCCTGCACAGGAGCTGGAGACACACCAGGGGGCCCTACACGGCCACCAGTCTCCCGTTCTCCCCCCTGGACAGTAGCAATGTTTGCACACAGCAGCAACAACAGTCCCCGGCAATAACAAGTGTCCCCTGGCAATAACAGTAGTGAGCTTAAGGTTAATAATTTCTGGGCCTCACAAATTGTAAGACCAGCCCTGGCTCTATCCACAGTCTCAATGATAAAAAAGTGGGAACCTCTACCTCTGCATCAGGACTGGGAATCAAATAAGGAATAGATGTTCCAGCTGAGTGAATGTGTAAAAATAGATGTGACACTGACATGGTGACTCCATGGCCTGAGGCGGGGAACAGTGGCTACCACTCTCCGGATCATCAGGCAGCACTTAACTAATGTGCCTGTGACCCGGGGGTAGGGCAGGAAAGCACACCCACCATGTGGGCAGCTGGTCCCTCTCCTGCCCTACCCTCTGTACCCCACCCCCTGCCGTGATGGGCAGCCATGACAGTCAGCCATGGCAACCCCCGATCTGCGTTAGGTATGTCAGAGGCCAAACAGACACATTAGCCCGTTGTGGCCTGTGTCGTCCTGACTGGGTAGCCCTTGGCCTGGAATGTTCCTGGAGATGCACTCTGGACTAGCTGCCTATCTGGCCCAGGGCATGAGCTAGCCAACATCTGGGGGCCAGGGAACAGATGTGCAGCTGGTTCCCCAGCCCAGGCGAGCCATAGCAGACTCATGTCACATCTGTTTTTACCCAATGCCAACTCATTTTTAAACTAAAGGAGCAAAGCATAATGCCTCAGCACCATTCCTAACTCATGAGGTCAAAGAGAAAGTTCGTTCATGGGCAAGAATTTAACCCACCAGTTGTTGAGTATTCTCTTAAGAAGTTTCAGATTTTTTTAAATACCCGTTTCAGATCGAACACCCCAAAACCTGACTGCTCCATTAGTCTTTGAGCTCCTTTGTGTCTCCTTCATTTCCCAGGTTTGCCCCAGTTTTTGAAACCAAGACAGGAACCATTTTGGTCTCGGGGTCACATCAAGAGTTTAACACAGGGCAGTGGGCCAGAGCAAATAAAAACGTAGGATGGTGACAGAGGCATGCGAACACCCACACCCACCTACAAAGCCTCATCCACATGCTTCCATCCATCTCACAACCTTGGGACAGGGGTAGTGCCAGGTGGCTAGGCTAGGCCATTGGAGCCTACCCATAGGGAAAGGCACACCATGCAGCAATAGCAAGCCCTCCAAATCACTCTTCAGAGGTGCAGGGCCAGGCAGAGTTAGGAGTGCTTTTTAGAGCTTAGGGGGAATGGGGAAGAGTAGGGCTAAGTGGCTCTGCTTGGTAAATTTGCCTGCCTACATTACATAGACCAGACAGCAAATAAAGAATGGGCCACATTAGCAAGGACCATGAGGAAGCATCAGCAGCCCAGGTGAGGATGAGTAGGTCAGAAATGACTTATGGGATGGCAGTTTCCCACCCTGACTTTTTCAGAATGACTTGCCTATATCTCAAGCCCAGCTTTGCCCAACAAAAACTTCATAGAGTCACTTTTATACCAGGCACTTAGAAGCACCTCTGGAGCCACGCATTCAATAAGAAAGCCACGCGGGGAGTGTTTATACACACCCTGCGCTACCAGAGACCATTCCCGACACTGGCAGCTGAAGATGTGGGGCTTTGAAGAGGCATGTTCTGAAAGCCTGCAGAGTTAGGATTTCAGAACATGCCTCTTCAAAGCCTCACATCTCCAGCTGCCACCACTGCCAAGGACAAGCAGCACATCAATTCGAGTAGCAGGGGGAGTGTGTAGACACTCTCTGCACAGCTTTTTTCTTGAATGGGTGGCTCTGGAGGTGCTTCTTAGCCTCCATCAAATGTGATGGCCGGCTCTACCACAGTCCAGGGTAGGCTTCCCTGGACTGTGGCAGTGATATACCTGGGATGTGTGCTGACAGGAAGCCCAGTACACATCCCGTGTCAGCCCTGCCACGGTCCGGGGTGTGCTCTGCTCCTGCCCATGGATAGCATTTGATGGATGGGAGCAGACATGACATGACACTGCTGCTGGTGGCCATGTCAGGGTAAGCATGGCCACTGGTGGTGGTGTCACATCTGAAAATACCCAGGGAGCCAGAAGTCTGGAAAGTACCTAAAGGGTCATCTAGTCCAGCCCCCTACATCACTGCAGGACCTGCCACACCCCAACCATCCGCACAGAGAAATCCCACCAATAGCTACAAGTAGAGACTGGAACCAGCCAGAGCACACCGACACCTGAAATAACAGGAAATAATGTTAGAAAACAGGAAATAATGAAAGACCTTACTCTTAGGTGTGGAACAGCAGCCGACATATCTGAGTCAATTGTGGTGACTTGTGTATTTATTGTGTGTTAATGTCATTGTAAAAAGACATAGAGGTGTTGTTAATAAACAAACAAACAATAAAGAGGTTAAATAAACAAACAAGTTAACAAACAACAACTGTATTTGAAGCATAGTTATGTTTATTTACTTATATGCGGCCCCTCCCTGCCTCAGGCATCTCGGGGCAGCTCACAATATATTAAAACATTTAAAACATTTACCCAACCCACCCATCCCATCTCCCTCGGGAAAGACCTGGCAGAACAGCCAGGTCTTACATTGTCTGTGGAAAGAGGGGAGGTCGGCAGCCAAGTGGATCTACAGTGGGAGGAAGCTCCACAGCCATGGAGCAGCCATGGAGAACACCGAGGAGGGCGCCCCCAGCCAACTGCAGGGGCCGATCCAGGTCCCGAAAGGTGAGGCAGTCCTGCAGATAGGTGGGGCCCATGCTGTTTAAGGCTTTAAAGGTCAGCACCAACACCTTGAAGTGAGCCCGGAAACCTACCAGCAGTCAGTGCAGAGAGCGAAGCACCGGTGTTATATGCATGCATCGGCCCATCCCCGTTAAGAGACAGGCTGCCGCATTCTGCACTAGTTGCAGTTTCTGAACCAATAACAAGGATAGCCACATAAAGCGCGTTGCAGTAGTCTAGTCTCGAGGTAATAAAAGCATGGATGACCGTGGCCAGATCCGAGTCTGAGACATATGGCCTAAGCCAACGCTCCAGATGTAGCTGGCAAAATGCTTCTTTCGCCACAGCCGTCACCTCCAAGGCAAAGGTGTGGGTCCAGGAGAACCTCCAGACTCCGGACCTGAGAAGCGGGTGAGGTGGGGTGGGGACTCCATCAATGATGGTGGCCATCCCCCCCCATCCTTCCCCACAACCATCACCTCCATCTTGTCACGATTTAGTCTTAGGTGGCTCGCCCTCATCCAATGCCCTACAGCGGACAAACACCAGGTAAGCACCGAGACTGCTGGGCCTGAGTCGGAGGAAAATAAAAGATATAGCTGGGTGTCATCGGATATTGATGACAACTCACTCCATACTCCCTAACAACCTCTCCCAAAGGCTGCATGTACACGTTGAACAGGAGAGGGGACAGGATGGAGCCCTGCGGTACTCCACACGTGAAGCCCCGGTGGGGAAGATGAAAACTCCTCCAGCACCACATGCTGGGTTCTCCTGGCCAGGAATGAGTGGAACCACTCAAGAACAGTCCCACCAATCCCTGCCCGGTCCCGCAGCTGAGTCACCAACAACTCATGATCAATGGTATCAAATGCAGCCGAGCGATCTAACAAGATCAACAGGGTCGAACAACCCTGGTCTAACTCACGGGAGAGGTCGTCGGCCAAGGCCACAAGCACAATCTCCATGCCATAACCCGGATGAAAGCCCGACTGTGAGGGATTGAGAAAATTAATCCGGTCCAAATGCCCCTGAAGCTACTGAGCCGCCATCCGCTCAATAACCTTCCCTAAAAAGGGAAGGTTAGAGACTGGCCGATAACTGGCAAGGACATCGACATCCAAAGTTGACCTCTTGAGCAGGGGCTGCACCACCGCCTCCTTGAGACAGCCCGGCACCCTGTCCTTCCCAAGGGAGGTGTTAACTATTCCTGCCAGCAATGGCCTCAGTGTCTCCCGGCTAGCCTTAACCAGCCAGGACGGTCATGGATCTAATTCAGAATTGGTGACTCGAACAGTCCCAAGAGCATTCTCTTCATATGAGGGTGACACCTTCTGAAAATCATCCCACAAAACAGGATCAGACAGGGCTTCCGCTGCCTCAGACCCATTCTCTGCTAAAAAAAAGTTGCATCAAAACCGTGGTGAATTTGAGCGATTTTATCCGCAAAGAAGTCCACAAGCAAATCACAGCAAGCATTTTATGGTTCCACGTCCAGGCAGAGGGAGACCGGATATCTCCCTCATCAACGATCCCTTGCATCAAGGCCTGTGCAAAATATCATGTCCAGGGTATGTCCTCCAACATGTGTGTAGCCCACTACTCTCCGAGACAGGCCCATGATTGTCATGAACTCATGCTCTGTCCCTCCAAGATTGGCGTCGGCACTGATATTGAAGTCCCCCAGAACTATCGTCCTGGGGGACTGCAAGATCACTTCCGACACCAGCTCGGTCAGTGCGTGTATCCACCCAGAGGAGATAATGATCCGTCCATGACAAGGGCACTGTTGATACCTCCCCCACCAACGGATCCCCTGCATCAAGGCCTGTGCAAAATATCATGTCCAGGGTATGTCCTCCAACATGTGTGGAGCCCACTACTCTCCGAGACAGGCCCATGATTGTCATGAACTCATGCTCTGTCCCTCCAAGAGTGGCGTCGGCACTGATATTGAAGTTCCCCAGAACTATCATCCTGGGGGACTGCAAGATCACTTCCGACACCAGCTCGGTCAGTGCATTTAGGGAGGTTGCCATACAGGTGGGTGCATGGTATATCAGCAGTATCCCTACCCTGTCTCCGGCCAATCCAAACTCAGATGGAGACCCTCTATACCCATGATAGATTGCACATGAAATCTCCTCACGGACCAGGTATCCTTAAAAATAATGGTTACACCGCCCCCCCCCCCATTCCTCTAGCTCCAGCTGATGCTGCACAGAGTACCCAGCTGGAACAAAATCAGTCAATATAGGCCCTGATTCATTTTCCAGCCAGGTCCCCATGATACATGCAAGGTTGGCTACCTGGTCCAAGATCAACTCTTTGACCGTAGTTGACTTATTAGCTACCGACCTCACATTTATCAGTATCAAGCTGAAACTAGAGGTCCTCTGATCTCTAATCACCTCACCACCTGCCTGGGGGCCAGTGAGCAGGACAGAAACACACCATCTGTCCTGTCTCACAGATCAAACCCGCCTCCCAGAAGAACCATAATTCCCCCAGCCCAGAATGACCTCTATGGCTTCAGACCCACTTCCCTGATCTGCCACCGACATCCCCCCCCCAGAGGCCGCCCTGCCAGCCCCCCGAGAGAGATCCCCAGCCCCAAAACAACCCCCCCATCCTCTTCTCCCACCAGAGGATCCCTCCCTCTCAGAGGGCTTCACCCCTCCCTCACACCAGGGGGTCAGCCCTCCCTTCCCTAACCCTTGAAGGGAAAACAAATGTACTTCCACTAATGCATGCAAATCTCATACCAATAAACCTTGCCCTGGGTTGGAAGACTGAAGCAAGGTTCCTTGAAGTTGATTTTATTGCACCTCCCACTTAGCCAGCAGATGTCACTGTAGAACAGAGACATCACTGCCACAGCCCTTCTGGCATTCTGGCTGTATGCATGAATGCAGTATCTTGGCCACTGAGATTCCAGTCATAGTATTAATTTCTAAATAGGTCAGCAATTTGTTCCTTTTTCCTTTAGAAAAGGGATATTTTAAAAAAAAAAAAAATCATTAGAAGGGGGCAAACTATTTTTTTTTCATAAGGGTTGTGATGTAATTTTGCGTATTTACAATTTTGTTAACAAGAGAAAGCTGTATCCAAACTTATTCCACAAAATCAATTACTTCTATACCAAAAAAGCAATCCATCTCTAAAGTTCAGCCAAAAAGAATTTTATTTCAAGTTTTACATTCATTAAAAAATAAACTCAAAAATATTCTCATGGTTTAAAGCTTTAATGAAGAACCCATATTGAAAAGAACATCAAACAGACTATCAGAAAGGTATGTGAGACAAATATTTAATGAAACACTGAAACGCAGCTCATCCCAGGCCATTAAAGCTAGATGCTATTGTCAAATACAGTAGCAATTGGTGATGTGATCACTAGCAAAGGTATGCAACTCCAAGACAATATTTGCAGAATTACCAGGAATTTATTTCCTCCCCACTGCATTTTGGCTAACAAGGAGCAAAAAGACACAATTGCCTCAAATACTACACCACCTAATATGGATGAAGATCACACTGTTGTCTGCAGAATCAGACTTGGGTGATTATGCTTCTCTACCCTAACTTAACTTGATGATCCCAGGTTGTCTCCTCCCATTGGGCTTAGGATAGACCCATCAAAGGATAGTTTCCAATCGGAAGTACTCTTTTTAAAGCATGTGACAGAACCTTGCACATTCATGGGGGGAAAAATGAACCTAGTTAAGGCTACCCCCCAAGTTAGTTTACTTAGGTGTAGGTAAAGGCATTTATTTATTTACCAGCCACCACACACAGAGGGTGTTTTCAAATGTGATGATGGCACGGTTAACCCACTTTAATGCACGTTAAACCGGGTGCTACCATCCCATTCAAATGCTCCCGCCAGACGTTAGCCTCCAGACGTGGTGGGGTCTAGACCGGGCTGTGATTCAGGGAAATCCCCAAGTCACAGTCCAGCGTAGGCTGGTTGGGAGACAGCTACCAGATCTGGAGTAAAGAGGGCTATCACATCCGATAGCCTGCTGTACTTACTGTGGTCATGAGTGGTGGAGGGAGCCAGGTGATATGGCAGCCATCATTGACTGCCATGGCTGCCCGTCAACCGGGGAGGAGGCTGCTTCACGCATTGAGGGGTTGGGGCCTGCGTCTCCACATACCCTCCCTGGCCCAGCCACCATCACATTTGTTCAGCAGCCAGGCCAAGTCAGGGCCAGAGTGACAGCTTCTGCCACCACCTGGAGAAGTCCATGCTAGCAGCGGGAGCCATCACGTATGAAAACACCCAGAGACACTGACACACAGACAGACTCAATGTTAGTGACCAAAAGTAGCCACATAAATATGCGGGACCAGAACTAATGGGCAGGCATTCCTTCCTGTGCAGACTGCCTGTGCTCCCTCCTCCCCCACAATAAAGTTGCAGTTGCTCCTCGGACACCCTAGGCTGCTGGCCACCACTCTATGGTTCTGAACACAGGTGGAGGCAGCCCCCAACAGGACAGCCATGGGGCTGTGTGTTGCCCCTCTTTTCCCCAGATTTGACTGCATGGCATCAACGGCCTTCCCTGGGATGATGCCTGGGGTGGTCCTGGTCTGAGCATCCAGCGGCCACCTGGCAGATGAATCCGAAGTTAATGGGGGGAAATGTTGGGCAACATCTTGTCTGTTTACACCTTACATTTTGGCCACAGTCCTCAAGCTGGTCCAATTGAAGTAACTGAAGTAAGGGTTTTAAAGAGTGCAGCCCTTATATTGAAGAGCAAGACATAAAAAAATCACTTGTATGGTGCTTTCAAATGACTCCAGTCTGGTAATCTAAGTAATTCATGACATGCATTTGTTTAGAATACCAAAATTATATTCCATATATGGAATCCTGCTGGAGGGAGAGATTTTAATTTCAAGTATGTTTTTAATCATCACTGTACGATGAAATGTCATGGTATTTTATTTAATATTAAGTTACACTGCATTATGCCAGTGCACAGCAAAAATTAGAAGCTTGAAATTAAACAAGGGTGGTTATCCTACTTCAGTTTAGATTCCAAAATGTATTTTACGTCATGTCGAACTGGTGAAAGTGCTTAAAAAAAAAAAAAAAAGTCACGTACCCTGGACTGGACACGTGCCAATGTGTTCTCTCTGCATTCAAGTTGCTAGACTGGATTTTCTTCATGGCTAGGAGAGCATTGTAAATGCTGTTCCTTTCTCTTACACCCCCTCAGGGCAAACTTCCTTTATTTTCCTTTGAGCAAAGCTTGCTGCTTATGTCCTGCATTAACATTTATACAAGTAGTCACCTCATTCTGTCTTGTGTACATTCCCAGGAGCTTCTTGTTTTTCCCCTGGAACTCTTTCAGAATCCACATCTGTAGCTGGTGGTATACTTGCATGCTCAATTGCAGTGAGGATTCCTCTCCCCTTTCCCCCCCTCCATCCCCCCGTGATTTCCCTTACTCCTACTGCTGACTAGCCTTCATTAAAGGCTCTGTGTTGACTTTGTATGGCCATTGGTCAGCAATGTTTACACAAAATTGACCTCACCTGGGACACCCTTGAATCCCAGCCCCATAGTTAATTAACTCTTGAGCTCTGTCCTCTTTGGTAGTAGACAGAAGCAGCCTTGCCTCTCCTGTGTTAACACCTGTAGATACCCACAAATTCTTTCTGTAGCTAGTCTATAATTTCATGAGACAGTGTCTGCTTTTTTTAACAACAACAACACTATAATATAAATAACAATGTACAAAATTATAAAAATATATAAGAAAGGCCTACCATTCAAAGCACTTTCATTGATAGTACTTACAGTTCTTGCAGTATAGATACATCTATATGCCAAAATTTGCAAGAATAAATAAAACCTTTGGAATTTCTGACTTTGAGGAGTTGAGGGGTCTTGCTTTTACTGATATACTCAGACTTCTAATGAGGGAATTCCCTAGTTTAAGAATAAGTATGGAAATTGGAAACCAACACAGATTGCTGCCTTCATCAAAAGAAGAGCTTGCTCAATATGAGATCTGGAGAGATTACCATGGTTACTGTTATTTAAAAATGCCTAGAAGGAAATTCTCCTATCAGATGCTTTAGTTTTAAGTGAATGCTGCATATAACATTGCAATCTGGGAAAATGAAGCATGTTTTATTTTCAGTAGACTTGGAATTATTTTTAAAAAAACAAAACAAGATCTGGGTCTGCATGACCGTTCTGATCTCTTGTTCACAGTCCTAGATGCCTTTTGCCAGCCTACTGCAGGAAAGTCAAATTTATTCAAGTGAAAATGCCGTTAAGTGAGATTGGCTCATGAGATTCAATGTCTCATATTCATAAGGGGTAGGGGAGCTATGTGACAGCAAGCAAATCAGAAAATATAATGACACAATCTTCATATACTGTAGTTTCTATCAATAGTATAACTGCTAGCACATTCAAGCACAATTACCGTATGAACATTCCTGCATTTAGTAGGTCCAGTGCAGATCTTATTTACTATACGCTGGCTGGGTAGTAAGCACAATGAAACATTTGGTACAGGGCAACACTGCAGTCCTGCAACATGGGCCCTTTTCACACGAGATGCCTCCACCCAGTGTCGCTGGGTGGAGATGTGCGGAGGTTTCTGTTTAAACACCACTTGAGGTGGGTGTAGGTGCGTGCATGCTCCCGTGCAACACCCATCTCCACCCACCCCCCCACCCACTGCCGATTGCTCTGTGGGTGGGTGGTGGGTGGAGATGGGTGTTGGGCGGGAGCACGTACACACCTCCACCCATCGTTTACACAGACACCTCCACCCATCTCCACCAAGTGAAATGCACCCCACCCACCAGAAGTGGTGTTTGTTTACACAGATGCCTCCACCCATCTCCACCCAGCAAAACTGGGTGGAGGCATCTCATGTGAAAAGGGCCCATGTTGCAGGGCTGCAGTGTTGCCCTGCAACATGTATAATAAAATGTAACACCCATTTTATCGGTGTTAGAGTGTCTATGTAAAAAGGGCTTTAGTCCTGATGTTCAGAAGAATAGATTTTCAAGCCCTCTTGGGTATTCAACCAGTGGGAGTACAGAGTCAGTACTGCTGGCACATACTGCCCTGTTCATCATAGTCTCTAGGGCGTCTCACACACTGACAGCAGTACATTAAAGGGTATGAGGTATAAGAAGCACCATGACAGCCGGCAATTGTATGCCATCCATCCATCTATCTTTACAAGATAGTTACCATTACCAGCAAATAATACCCAGTTGGAGAATTGGTTAACTTTAGCCAGTTTCCCAACAGTGAATAGCTCTGCATGTGGAAAATGAGAGGAGCACAGCATCTGTCTCAAAAGAATCACACTAATGAAAAACTGGTGTGAAATCAGAATAAGACCTAGCATATACTACTACTTACCTCACATGATTATATTTAAAACACGAGCTATCAAGACCGCTCTGTTATTTAGGGAAATGTATTTTAGTCAATTTATTACATAATGATTTTTAATTACATAGATGTAATACTTACAGCCCGATACAGATGAAATTTCCAATTCAGTGGAAAGATTTCCTTTTCACAGTTGAAATTTCGCTTGTCATGGTTAGAGAGGAGGGTAATGAGCAGCTTTGCAGCTGCAAGCTATGCACCTCCCAGAGGTGGACAGTTCATTAAGAGATCCCCCCCCCCCCAATCCTTGTACTTCATAACTTAAGATATTTGGGTTCTCCATATCTCACCTGCTCATCTGAAGCTATGAAACAAGTTGAAAACTAAACAGTGTTAATCTGGAGTGACTTCACCGCATGTGAATTGGGTCACTCAGCACCATTATTTGCAGCTCTCTTTGTTTGTTTAGGATTGGTCAGAAAAATTCCAAAAAGTGTTTTTGTTTTTCCAACAGCCCCTGAACCAGGATAGAATATAACAGCTGAAGAGAAATGCAGAGCCATCAGACTAGCTTGAGTCAAGAAATGCCAAACCTCCCCAAAGACCCAATGAGGCTTTTCATTTGTGATAAATCATCTTCTCAGCTACTGCTGTATATGTTGCTTGTGACTAACATGCTTTGCTCCATTTACAACTGGAGATGAACCATCATCACTGCAGCTGGATGAAAAACATGAATCTTTCCCCCTAAAGTGCAACGTGAATTTAGTGCTGAAGAAAAGTGCCAGGTTTACAGCATTGAACTTGAAAGGCAATAATGTTACTTAACCAGGGAGTGGCACTTTCTATGTCAGTGTTAATTATAGCCATTTCTTCTAGGGTTTTACAAGAAAGTAGGACAGCAAAAAGTGCCATTATATTAGAGCCTGAGGCTCTGTCATGTGTTCCTAGCTAACAGAGTCAAGGGAAGTTTCTTTGAAATCCTGTCTCCATGGCTCATTTGGAATATCAGACAGCACAGTTTGCTTGCAAGGGGCGGGAGATAGCCTCCTGTGTGAAATTCCCGTAAGAGAAGAGCGGCATAGCATATTACACAGAGATCAAGTCCCAACCGAGTCAGCTACATAATAACTCCTGCTGCTTTGGCTATTTTTGAGGGTTTGATTTTGCTGACCCAGTAAAGCTACTGCCATGGAGGATAAGCAGATTGGTGTCTACGTTAACTATTCTCCTGTAAAATTTCCTATTATGACTAGCACCAGTTTTTATCTCTACTGCTGATAGCAACAAGGGCTGTGCTAATGAAGAGAGGCAGCCAGTCTTTCTAACCTTGCTCTAAGATGGTCTACATGATATGGTTGTCCAATTCCTGACAACTTGTGTCCACAGCTGTGCTTTAGCAATTACTATTCCTTAAAGGGGGTGAACTTTAGTGTAGACCAGGCCTTCAAAAATATGCTTTCAACTCACAGGGCACATAGCACATGCACTTCTTAAAATAAAAGCAGACCCAGCAATCATATTGGAAATCCAGCAACCTATTATTTCCTGGACCAGTGATATCCAAGATCGATATTATGTCAATTCCTGGGTTACTATACTGTTACAATCATCAAGTCATTGAGGAGAATTTTCAAAGTACTTCAATACCTTACTAGCACAAGTTCCAGAAGTATGACATTTGCCTCTAAATTATTTGGACACTAGAAACAAATTCACTCTAAGCGAACATCATAAATTAATATGGAAAAGTCATGAACCAATCTGTATGTGAGAGTGAGATATTATCAGACAATACATAACTCAGTAGAGTCTATGAGGGGTTTTGAGATGCCAAAGTGTTCTGAAATGTTTGAAAAAATAATCATTTTTAATACTTTACAAAACTTCAAAGCTACTCAAAAACTGAAAAAACAAACAACAGATTCAAGCACAATTTAGCATTGAATTATTTGCAACATTCCAGCTCTCTTATTCAAGAACAGTGAAAAACATAGTAACACATTACTATATTTTTGTAGTTTGGGATCCAAACTCTCAACAGGGCTGATTCGCCAGCAGCTTCAAACTCTACACACACACAAATCTCTGCATTTTCCTGCAGCAACTCTCGAAGGAGCCTTTTGTATATAAAGTAGATAAACAACTTACCTTCATATATAGCCTTGAAGCCTTGTGCACTCACAGCAAAGTCTGTAGTGAAACAAAGGGTGAGGATAGAACCTGTGCTCACGATAGATGATGGCAACTGAAATCCAGACAACCTAAAAAAACAAAAACAAAGTACAGGCCATCAAATTATATAAGTAATATATAATTATATAAGTAATTGTATTAGTTAGTTAGCCAGCAAAATTAAAGGATATATTTGGGACCACTGCATTGGTGGAATGTACAATGTCAACTAAATATTCCTAAACCTAACAGTAACATGCTATTTTACAACATTTCTGTAGTTAGTATCTCTAATTCCTTGCATCGCTAAGTTTTAGAATACTGTTAAGACGTTTTGTGCACTTTTATATCATCTTCAGATTCCCAAACGAATAGAAACAAGGAACACATTTTTAAGATCCTACGCAACACATTCTTATCCAATGAAGCATTTGATCCTTAGGAGTTGGTGCCAATGTATCACTGTATTGAACTGCTACATGTTCAACTACATTCTGATGGATTTTACCCTATTGGATTATTAGATTATGAATGGTATTCAGGGCTCAGATATTGTGAATAACTAAACCAAAGTCAATATCCACACTAAACTAATAGCCCTGGAGGAGGTACTCCTTTACCATTAAAGTCAATGGGTTTTTTGTCATGGACTTTCATGATGGAGGATTGCACCCTACAAATGTACATTACCTTGTCTTCTTCCCACTTTCACTCATTTCCAGAGGCATTTTGGTTCCCTCACAATCGGTTTTCCACAACCTCACCATACATCCACTCACAAATTCAAAAAACTCCATTCTGTGCCCCATGACTTCCAGTTAATGTGAACCTGTGACTTTCCATAATACAACCTCAATACCCTTATCACTAGCTTTTTGCAAATGATCTGAGACTAGGGGGAAAGGACCTGGCTTGAGCAAGGGAAGTTGCTCTCAATCCTTTTCCTGTAATGCTGAGCCATAGGGTTGGAGTCAGAGCTATCATACTGCCCAAGATGTGGCAATGTGCCGTCCTTCATGTGCCCACCCCGTGCTGTGTGGCAAACTCTACTACAGGCAGGGCTTTGAGCAGCAGGTGCTAGATCCACTCCTGCATGTCCAAGTCATGGTTGGGGGTGGGATAATGGGCAGGTTGGGGAAGGAGGCTTGGGCAGGGTTGGGCAGCTGCTCATGTGGCCGGTGCCTTGGCCTACCGCAGGGTGTGGTGCGACAGTCGACTGTGGCCTGGCTGCCCCCCAGGGGGCTGGATCTGTCCTGCTCCCACGCTGGCCCCTGAAGGGCAGTGACTGCCCTCCACAGGGTGCACAGGGATCAAGCCCGCTGAAAATCATGGAGGCACCCCAGGCCCTTGCGTCCATTCCTTTCTTCTCCCTTTGTATAGTGACAAACCTATTTTGTCTCTCCACTAGCTTGGAGTAGTTCTGAATTTTGTTATGGTGAGTAAACTAGGAAGATTACCTCTTCTAGAGGGAAGGACCAGGTTTTTTTGGGGGAGGAGTATTTCTTCTAGGGAGAAGGCCCATCAACCCTTTGTATCAGAAAGACCTGTGATCCAAGCTGGAGGCTTACATACAGAGACAACTGAAAGAACAACTCAGGATTCTTCAGCAGTGCTCCTGGAGCAGCAATCTATAACACTGAGTCAGATGGTAATTACACAGTTGCCTGAGGAGACTGTTAGTAGCACCAGAGATCCACAGTATTCACTGGGAAGTGGCAACTGGTGAGGAAGGAATCTGTCTGGTTCAGCTACTCTAGTCCAGGAGGAAGAGGGGCCAAATGTAGGAGCCAGGACTCCGGGAAGGCTTCTCTGGCTCAGGTGGCAGGCTGAAGACTAAGAAACTGGTTACATCAGAGCAGCCTGAGCTGTCAAGATGTAACCAACCACTCCACTCCTTTGAAGACTCTTTGGACAAGATACCATGAGTGAAACAAAGGGACTGAAGGAAATATAACTCAGGGAAAGACAGTGAGTTCAGATTGTTGCTCAGAGGTTTTGTGTCTTATACACCAATGTATACAATACTATATGTACATAATCCAAACTATACGTACACAATGCTGGGTTCTAAATTAGGAGTAATCACTCAGAAAAAGGACCTTGGAGACATTGGGTGTCTTCAGACGTTACGCGAACACGGTGAACCACGGTGAATACCCACCTGTGGTCACCGTGTCCCGTACGTCTGTTCACGGCGCGCCAGATGTTGGCCACGGTCAATACCCACATGGGGTTCATTTGAACCACGCTTCCCGGGCTAGCCGGGGGAAGGTCCCGGGAAGCGTGGTCAAATGGACCCCGGGCCGTGGCCAAGGAAAAGTAACGTCTGGCCGCGTGCCACGGCCCGGGATCCCCGGCGGGATCCCGGGCCGTGGCACGATTGGCCGGACGCGGCGGCCGCATTGGCCCTGCCGCCCGCCCATCTCCTCGGAGGGCGGGCGGCGGGGTGCGTGGAGGGGGCGGGGCCGCGCGGCCACACGTTGTGCCGCGCGGCCCCGTCCCCGCCCACTTTCCCCGCTGGGTCCCCCCAGCACGTCTGTTGTGCCGTTACGGGGTGACTCCGGCGGGGAACGAAGCTGTTGGTGCCGGTACGGGGCCAACGGCCAACGTAACGTCTGAAAATACCCATTGTGGACAATACATTGAAATCCTCAGCTGAATGTGTGGCGACCGTCAAAAAAGCAAACAGAATGTTAGGAATTATTTGGAAGGGGAAAGAGATAAAACTGAAAATATCATAATCCCCCTATCCATGGTGCAACCACACCTTCATTTCTGTGTGCAATTCTGGTCACCCCATCTTTAAAAAGGTATAGAAGAACTTGGAAAGGTACAGAGAATGGTAACAAAAATGATCAAAGGTTTGGAACAGCTTCCGTATGAAGTAGGGGTAGATAGGATAGGACTCTTCAGCTTGGAGAAGAGAAGACTGAGAGGGGGTATGACAGAGGTTTATAAAATCTTGAGTGGAGTGGAACAAGTAGATACGGAATGTTTATTTACCCTCTCAAGTTGTACTAGAACTAGGGGACGCTCCATGAAACTAACTGGTGGCAGATTTAAAAGAAATAAAAGGAAGTATTTTTTCACTCAACACACAGTTAAATTGTGGAATTTGTTGCCAAAAGAGGTTGTCAGGGCCAGTAGTATAGCTGTGTTTAGAAAAGGACTGGATACATTCTTGGAGAATAGGTTCAGGCTGTTCAAGTAAATTACGAGGTGGAAACTTCTTACTGTAGGGGACAGGGAGTGATCAGTGGGAAATGGATTGACCACAGAGACTACCATTACAGGTTCTAAGGACATATTCTTTTGAGGAGAAACATAATTACACTGTGTGCCTTTGCAAGAATTTACTTCCCTACTTGCAGGCAAGCTGGCCACTAAAACCAAAGAATCTTTATTGAGGGGAATAAGGGTTCTATTCTAAGGGTAATTATAATCTTCCATTGAGTTTAACCTGTATCTTTTGCCTACTCAGATTCTCAAGTTCGACCTCTTTATTGTCTAATATCCTTCTATTTTCACTGTAGCAGCTGTTCATTTTTCAGTGCCCATCCTATTTGTTGTTTTGTTTATGAATATAATAACTTAAATTAATGTTCAGTAAAACATTCTGGTTGACTACCACAGTTAATGGAATTAAGTACCTTATTACAGCTGCTATCAGAAGCAGAATCAATGTGCTGATGCCACTGAATGTGACCTACTATACTCAAATACAGAGCCGCAAAACATTAATAAAGGTTTCAGTGAGAATGAAAAGCAATGGAAAAAAAGTACCTGAATCCCTTAATGGAGGGGAAATGTGGCTTCCCACAAAAGTCATGGTACTGGATGTACTACATATAAGGGTGCTTTAGAAGACATGCTTTGAATAAATAATCCACTAAATTGTGTTTGTATGATTCAGCATATTTATTGAAAACTATTCTTGGTTTGCTTACTCCACTTCCAGAATATGTAAGCTTCTACTGATTTTAAGGAGAGCTGGATTGGGCTGAAACAACCAATTTGCATTCTATGTAGAGAAAAGTAATTTCTTTTCCACTTACACTTACAGCAATAACCCACAATAAAAATACATTTTAATGCCTTTATTATTATTATTATTATTATTATTATTAATAATAATAATAATAATAATAATAATAAATAAATCCAAAACCAAGGTGCACCATTTATAGCTTGAATCTTCAACAGGCCAACATATCTTTATTATCTTGTCTGCTTAATTAAAGACAATATAAGCACTTTGATTTCACCACTGTGCCTTTTTAAGATGTATTGCACAGTGCTGGCTATGCTCTCATTGTTCAATACCTAGTTAACAATAAATGCAGAGAGAAAGAAAGTTTTATGGTTGTAACACAAGTATGTGCCTTCTTAAACATCAGGGAAAAGAACTTGCTACAACTGATGCTCAGAAATTAGTATTCTGATTTTGTCCATTGGCCTTTCCCCTTTCGTACTTTTAAATTTTTGTAACCAATCTGTAAGAATGGTGGTGGTAATGAGTACCATTATCATTATTTGCTAAGGCATGGAGAGGTTCTTAAGTATCATTAACGCCTTCATCCTGCACCAATGATTTGTGATTATTTTCAATGAACATGGATCAAGTTCTTTGGTCAATCATTTCCCCCCAAATTGAAGAGTTTAGAAATGATGGGGGAACTTGGAAGTTAACCACAAAACAGGCTAGTTGACCTAATGACTTGAATATGCGTATGTGTCAGGGCCTCACAGACTTCAGACCCAGGGCCCTCACATTCTCTGAGAGCAGTCTTACATTAAATGCCATTAGACTCCCTGAGAACGAGCAGCTATGTCCTCTGTCTCCCAAGCTCTTGCCCTGCCTTCACAGTCCTATGACTGACCAAATGAGTACTGCTCCCCAAACTCCAGTTGCCACATAATTTACCTGGGCAACCAGAATATTCCTAACCCCTTAGCTCTGCCCTTCAGTGTAACCTTCTCTGCTCTGCCCAGCTCAGAAGCCAGCCCTGCATGTTTGACATAGCTTGCTCCAGCCCTTCCTCTGTGCTTTTGTCTGACATTCTCTGTGCTGCCCTGCCCAGAGACTTGGCTTGCCTGTGTTTGCCTCATCCTAAATCCAGTCCTGATTTTTACCCTTGCTGTGGCACGGTGACTGTTTTCTCTCTACTGACCATTGTCAATTCTGAGCTTAGATTATATTGCCTTTCGATTTGTCAGTGAATCTCTACTCCCCTGACTGCAGAGTCACTGCGTGTTTGCAGACATGCATCTCAGTCCTTTTGTCACTGGACTTCTGATCTTCTGGCTTGGAACCACTGCATGCTTCTAGACTTGTCTCTTCAACTATCCCCTTGGCTATGGTAAGACCACGGATCCCACAGTAGCTTATACAAAGTCTTAATGCTGTCAAAACTTAACAATAGGAGCCCTAAACTCAACAGCTTCCTTTGTGAGTATTGATGATGTTGACAGCAAAGTCCAAGCCATTTCCCATCTACCTTGGTAGTGAAAGTTGCCTCACAGGTCACTTTAAAGCAGGGGTGGGGAACCTCAGGCCCAGGAACCAAATGCAGCCCATGGCTAGTTTCATTTGACCAGTTCCTGGATCTGGCCCCTGGAACCAGTTCCTACCCACAAGCCCTGAAAGACTAAGCTCAGGGTAAGGGAGAGGAGACAAGAGCATGCAGACAAGGATAGTGGACAGATCTATGGCAGAGACCTGTGATATGCACCCTCCTTTATCCTAAGCGCTCTCCTTCTATGTGGCCCTCAGAGCTTTAAGCAATTTTCAAAGTGACTCCTGTGAGGAAAAAGGTTTTCCATTCCTGCATTCAAGGGAAATAAATCTCTCTGTTATTGAACACTCACCTTTGCAGAGCAAGTATTTTGTATCCCATCCATACATGAAAATGTGGATGTCAGTAAGGTTAGAATAAAAAAAACCAACCTGCCACCACGGTGGGGATTTGGTGGTGCCCCCCCCCTCTCCCCCTCTATGGAGGAAGGAGCTGAGGACGGATAAAGCCGCTGAGGGCAGAACTGATGCGGGGGGGCGGAGGGAACGGTCACCTCAGCCACTGAGAGGGACGCTTGGGACTCCCACAAGAGCAGGGAGTCCCGGGTGCCATTTTAGATTTCCCCGCTTGCCGCCTCACTGCATTGACGGTGGCGAGCAGGAAAGGACACACACACACCCGCCCCCTTTAAATGCAACACTCCGAGTTAATACTGGTCACCAATTAGGACCAGAAAGGAATTTTCCCCAAGTCTAATTGAATGGAAGGCAAGAGGTTGTTCGCCTTTCCCGGAGTGACCTGATGATTCGGTCCTAAGGTGCGATACAGCATATTGCGTGTGGAAGGCCTGAAATGTCGCACTCTTGGTGGGGGGATGGATTAAAGATAATTGTTTAAAGGTTATAACAGTTAGCATAGGATGGTTAGAAAACATCTCCCTAAGAGATGGGCAGGCCATGCATAGCCGCACAGTGCAGCCCAATGTATGGTGCAGCCAAGTGTGAGAGGCGAACGGCTGGACCCGCTGGGAGAACCATTTGCCAAGCAGTAGGTAACGGTGCCCTCAGCCTTGTTTAACCCCAAAAGGGGTATAGATACGAACAACCCGGCCCGGCCCGGCCCAGGGAAACTCAGCCATCGGGGCAGGGTTACAAGTTTGGGAGTTAGGCCGCAGGAGGTTTCCCTTAGAATTAACATAAGAATATAAGAAGGGCCGGATGCCCAAGGCATGGATGGTGGGGACGGGAACCTCCTGTAGGTTCGGGGTGGAGAACAGTTAACTGAAGGTAGGACCCCAGTTTAAAGGGGGAAGCGGAAGGGTTGCCCCTTCCCCCTTTTTGTTGGTTTAAAAATTAATAAAGAGTGCAGCCGTTCAACCCCATGAAATGTGTCCTCGTCTTCTTCTGGGGTGCATCGACAATTGCCTGTGTTGGATGTACAACACACACTTCTATCTATACTAAAGGGATTCTAGGAATGTTCAGAATACATTTGCCATACTTCTGCCATTCAGCAAACTGATGTAATAATATGCACTTGGAAACAACATTTTAAAAATTATTGTAGAACTACCACTGAGGCACCCAAGTCATTCTCATATATTTAGGAAAGATTTGGTGCCAGGTCTAGAAGAACCGAGTTGTTTCAAGTGTAATAGCCAGCAACTGAAAATCAACATGGGTACAGAGCAGATTCTTCAGACTGCGTATAAAGCCATACCTCAACTGAAAACACTGCCACCCTAGCAATTTAGTCATTTTTTTTCTATGCCAACCCTTCCAGTAGGTACCAATTAATCACTTTATGTGCCAAAATGTGTTTTCCACATTCTTTTTATCATGTATAAAATCATATCCACTGCCAGGTTACAGACGTAGGAGAAGACTCCTTGTGATTATAATGCAGGTCTTTCTTAGGCTCCAAATTTGAAATGTCTAGTAAAACAAGCATGTGTCAAGAAGTCAAAATCTCTTCAAATCCCCTGAGCTGATGGTTGTTCTTGCTCTTAGAACTGAGGTAATTGGATAAACTTGCACTGCTCAAGGCTGAGCCTGTGGCATATGTTTCAGCTTGAAATATTGTCAGTCCCTTAACTTTCACTATAAGAAATCTTCACAAGAAAGCACTGGTATTACATGTGGGGGAAATTCCATTTTCAGAATATATTGAATTAACTATCTAGGTCATCAACTATAACAAGGAAAAAAAATGTGTGGTCTGATGCAGTGGATTGGACCCCACATGGTGTTATTCACATTGCTAAATGGGTTCCTGAGGAGACTGGTCCCCTGCTAAGCTGCTGTTGCAACAATAATGGCAGCACATATACATGGACGGAGAAGAGCACGAAAAGCTCTTTTTTCTTGTTGTAGTTGATGACCTAGATAGTTAATTGCATGCATGGCAATTGCCAATATGGCAGCCACCATGCCTGTGAAATGTACCTGCATGGGATTTGCCAGCATGGGCTCTATGAGTGAGGGCATGTGTAAGGATTCACTTATATATGGATTCTCTGATGTATATTGTCTTCTTCCTCCTGAAGCTTTCCTTACACTGCTGACATGTACAGGGTTTCTCTTGTGTGGATTTTTATTGATAGAATAGCAAAATTTAATAGTGAAAGAAACCACCTTACCTAAAGCATTGAACCCTGACCTGCCAATTTTCTTTTTACTACCTGACCTACAGAAGCAACTGCTGGTTTCCCTCTGTAAATTTGATTCGTTCACACAGAAAAGATTTACATATTACTCAGTGATTTTGCATGCCACCAACATTGTGTAGTCTTTAAATCTGTATTCAATGGTGGGTGGGTTTTTTAATTCATTGTATATTTCTTAGTAATATGGCCTCACCCACCAACCTGAAAGTCCACCAGCCACCACTGGGATAATACAACAGTAACAGACAAATCTTGAATTTAATGAAATTTAAATTGCATTTATCTCATATTGCTTTTAATAACAAATTTGGCATGAGAACTAAACAAAGGGTGAAGCCGCATGAGACGCCAACCCATTTTGGGCAGCGTTACCCCACGTTGGGCAGCCTTACCCTATGATACAGCGAGTCATATGGCCGGCGGCCACCATTTGTTCACCAAGCCCCAACCCAGAGCAGGCAGCCAGCTGACATGCAATGTGTCCACTGGAGAAGGCCAGAGATGCAGCATGTAATAGCATTGCCCAAAGTGGGGTAATGCTGCCCAAACTGTGTTAATGGGCTGCCTCCTGTGTGGCCAGTCCCCATGCTGTCCCATCCCGTGGTGAGGTCTGCCGGCACCCTTAAGTGGTGGGTGTGTTCGCCATTCCCATGTGGCCACGTCCTGGACAGGGGAAGGATAGTGGGTGGGCAAGGGAATGGTGGGTGGAGTGGGGCTGGGCACCCATGCATGTGGCCAGCTCCTCCATCCACCTTGGGGCATAGGGACCTCTAACAGTGGCCTGGTCAGGTTTCCTCCAGGGGGAGGGGGCAGATCATGGGTGTCTCCAGAGAAGACATGGAGGGGAGGCTACTATGCCTTGGGTAGTCTTACCCCTTCCTGGGCACATGAGACACACAATGCAGTGGCTTGTGTAGGTGGGTAGCAGCAGGCAGATGGAGTAGAGCCAACAGCTGCCCACTGCACGAAGCATCTTCAGAAAAATTCCGACGACACATCACAGAGTGGCCTTACCCCACATGAGGTAAGGCTGCCCAGGGCGGGGCACCTCATGTGACAGAGAGCGCTTGCCCTGCCATGTACAGTGAAACTCTGTGGGGCCTTGAATGATGGTGGGCACTAGACATGTCACATCTGGGATCTTAGTCCAGTCAGGCTGATCAGGTGAGGGGGAGCCCAAAGGATTGTGTGCCCCTCTCCCCACCCTGACAAACAACTGATCCAGGGAGGGGGAAAGAAAAATGTGTGCAGACGCTCCTTTGGGCCCCTCCTCCCCTGATCAGCTGATTATCAGGGTGGGGAGAGCAGCGTGCGCGTCTCTGTGCTTCCCCTCATCAGCTGTTTGTCAGGTGCTTTGAGGGGAGCCTGCACTCTTTCCAGGGTTCCCTCTCTCCCAATCCACCTGACTGACAGCTTATCAGGGGGAGGGTCCTGGGAAAAGGATTGTGCATATCACCTGACTTGGAACCCCTGTTAAGCCCTTGATGGGTAGGCTAGTTTAATGTACATGGCACTAGATCTGGGTTTAATCTGCAGTTTAATCTTTATTTATTTATTTAGTTTTATATCCCACACTATCCCCGAAGGCTCAGGGCAGCTTCCAGCACACACACAAATGTAAAGTAAATAATTAAAACAAAATATATGTATGATCTTGTGCCTTATTTCTCATTTGGAAAATATGAATAGTACTTCCTACCTCACAGGAAGGTAATGAGGACAAAAGTTGTTAATGATTTGTGTTCAGACACTATAGGGATTAGGGTCACAGAAATACCCTATGTGGAAAGATAAACTGTTCTCTCCAAAGAGTTCCACATACATACACCCATATAAAAACTGCATTAATTTAAGTGGCACTTTGTTCAAGGTTTTGCCTGTGTGAAGCAGTTTACAGGATAGGAGTCCTAGGCAAGAGAGTCTCAAAATATATGTTTTACCATAACAGTCAGGTTTTGTGCTACCTCTTTGAACAAGTCAAACTGTAAGTTCAAGTTCAAGCTGTAAGATCAAGTTTGGTTAACATAACCTATTAAACTCTTTGGATTTTTTATGCTATAAAAGAGGTGGTTTCATGGTCCTATTTAGTTACTTTAGCTTATTCTTCAGCTAACCAACATGTTGTTTAATAATTGCAAAATACATTATTTTTGGCTAGCATGATTAATACAAAAATGTCACAAAAGAATAGGGGCGTACATGTCGTTTTCGTGACTACAACAATGCTAACAAAAATTGACGTTTTCATCTTTGCTGTTGCAATAACGAAAACAACAACCTAGAATAACGACAATGATAATTAAAACAATATTGTTATAGTTGTAGTTATTATTAGTGCTGTGTCAGTTCGGTTTTGGAGGGAAAATGTGGAGAGGGGAGGAGGGAGCAGACATCTCGGAGCCCTAAACAGGGATGAACTCTTGAACTGTGCCTGTGTTGGGAGGGGCGAGCAGCTCAGCAGTATCTGATGGATGTATCACTGGCCAATGAGCAGCGCAAGCAGGCCCCCGCAGTTTCATGGCATTTTGTGGTTGTTCAGTGCCTGCTACCTCTCACAACTAATCAGGGGGCTCTGGGGGAGGGCACTGCAACCTTTTATAATAGGAGGGCCGGGCGTTTTCTCTCTGTTCTGTGAGAGCTCTGCTTGTCAGGTTGAGTTTACAGAACTGTGGTGCTTGCACACGAAAAATCCTCCCTAGCCCTCATTGCATTACCAATACCTTTCCTTCCTCATACCCTACATTTTACCTTCTCACTTTCCCTGTCCTTCTCCCCCCTGTACATTATATAGAGATAGGTAGTATAGATTAGATACAGATATATATTATAGACATACAGATTAGATTAGAATAGTTAATTAGATAATCGATAGTTTTCCTTTTCCCCTGAGATAGATATTAGTTGTGTACATATAGAGAGAGATTAGATATTATATAGGTATTTAGGCTAGTCTGTTTTATTATATATATTAGGATTATAGGACAATAACAATACCAATACCAAAAATAAAATATTTTTTGGAAATGATACCGATACCAAGAACAGTAATAATGAAAATAACACTGTCATTAATAACGATAATGAAAATGACATTTTTTAACAACGAAAATGAAAACAAAAAATGAAAACAACGTGAGGGCCTGGTGCTCCCCTACAGGAGACTGATATATCCACCCAAACACCACTCATTCAAGCACATTATAACACAGGATGTTAACAGACAGGATGCTGGCCTGGTTCACCTGCTCTGGCCTGCATGGGCCAGCACCAAACCCTGTGTGTCTCTTCTGGGCCAGCCAGTGTGGGCCTGGTTCAAACCCTGGTGGGGTTGGTGGCCGGGCCAGAAATGTGGGCTCGGAATTAAATCGGGCAAATGGTCCGGTCCCGCAAGCCTCCCAGGTGGGCTAGAGCCAGGTGAACTGGGTGGGCGTATCTTTTTTCACGCCCGCCCACCCCAGCGTGGGGGGGGGGGGTCGCCATGGCAGCCAATGATGGCAGTCTGTTATTGGTAGCCATGACTGCTCATCATGATGGGGGCAGGGCACTGACCAGCTGTGTGTCACTCCCTTCTCCCCTCCCTGGCTGGGTCAGTTAGTTTAGGTCCCCCAACCTGACCTGGCTGAGGGTTGCAGGGGCAGCCATCCTGCGCCCGGACATGCAGCCACCACCGCGGCTGTGCATACGTTAACACCCACAGTAAATCACTTTAGAAATTGTGTGACTGGTCTATTATATAGTTACTACGGTGCTACTATTGAGTTATTTCTGACTACATTACAGACTGATGTAAATTAGATTAGAACCCAAAACAGTGGGGTTAGTTTTTCACTACTTTGCTATTGTTTTATATTAGAGAGACTCATCTTAAATTACTGGAGTCATGCCAGCATAAGACTGAACTAACCTACCAGTAAATCAGGCGAATGTGTCTACATAGTCTCTGAAAGTTCCCTTACCTTCAGTATAGCCTAAAATGGGTACTAATCTGGAGACTCCAAATCCATTCCTTAGAACAGTTGTACAAGTGGGTCTGAAATATTCTACCATATTGGGTCAACTCCCAACACTGAAAATCTGAGCCAGGAACTTGTGGTGTGTGTGTGTTTCTGTCTGTGGGTGTTTTTAGGTGAGAGAGCTTCCCGCCATATTTTAAAAGTCCGTGTTGAGGAAACCTTGTGGGGAGGGATTTAGTAGCTCCTCCTCAGACTGGAAGTCACCTGGGTGTCATTCAAAACAGAGGTGCTGGATGACTTACAGATGTTTTGAGACATGGACTTGTAAGACCTCAGCTATCAGGGTCTTACCAGGTCTGCATCTCAAAAAATCCAGAAGTCTCCAGGCGCCACTGTTTCCAATGGGGCCTGGAGGACTTCCAGTCCAGGGAGAAGCAGCCAAATGCCTCTCATGCGGGTTTCCCCAATGTGGACTTTTAAAATACAGGAAAAAGCTCTCATGTCTAAAAACACCTCATGTGTCTGCCTGTTGCCTGCCAATCAACTGACCAGTGGCAAATGCTGCACCCAGCCTGCACTGAGAGTCATCATCTGGGACTGTCAATTCAGTTAGGAGAAGAGGAAATGCTTCTGTGAACCGCTGACTGGTGGGAAGTAGAAAAGTTGTGCCCCATACACTCTGCAAGTCCCAGGTTGGGATTTGAATTACTTGTGGGATGATGGGGCATTCCTGCTCCCTGATGACACTGGCAGGGAGCAGAAGTCCTGCAGGGCTGGCCCAGTCTTCTGAGTGCATCTCCAAGAGACAAAAATTAAAACCCCAAATTCACAACAATGGAGAGGTGGCTTGGAAAAGAAACAGTTAAGAAAACCAGACTAAGACCCAAGGGGGCCTGGAAATTTAGGTTAGAAATATGAGAGGGGCTTTGGGATCAGGGCCCGCCCTAGTCATGTGCAGTTGCACATGGCTCCAATCCAGTCTGGGCCCTGCTCCTGGGAGCAGCAGTGCCCCGTATTTGTCTCTTCCACCCCCTGTCTGTGCCCCGGACCCGCCACCATGGGGCAGCGGGGCTTCCCAGCCTGCCCTCTGCTGAGGCTCAGGCTGCACTGTGCACAGCTCCTGTGCCACATGACCCCAATCCCTGTTCCAGTGAGCAACACCACTAGGTGGCTGGCCGGGAGCTCTAACTGACAATAGAGCTCTGCTGAAGCTGAAAAATCAGGCCTGAGCCTAGTCTGAGCCCGATCTTAAACAATGTCTTTGGAGACCAGGCCAAAAGTAACCAGGGTGGCCACAGCCCTGCAGAGCACAGTAACATCACATCACTCTGAGGGGGAGTGAAGCACATCTGGAATAGGGTGGGACTTAGCATTTTCCCAGTCCCTAACAATGGGGAGCCCAGATCTAGTTAGGAGAGCTTCTGAACCAAACCAAGTCCAAGAGGGCTATTTGAGTCCCAGTGCACCTAGTTCAAACTGCAGGACTCCAGTGGACAACATTGAGAAGGGATGTTAGCCTGATATTTTTCCTGACTAGACAGGTAATATTTCTTACATCTAACTTTTAAATGGAAAAAACAAAATCCAAGCAAATTCTTAAACTGTAGCTGGGTAAATTCCATTTCAGAGAAATCACCCCAATATATAGTGAATTAATATTTCACTTTCAAGAAAGCTGAATTGACTGGGTGTTGAAACTCTGCTTGAACAAGTGAATACATAACAGGGTCACTGTCTTAATCAGTAGAGCTGCTTTGCCCCTATATATATCATAGCTGCTGATTTTAAATGTCAAAGCTACATTGTATAAGCTTTCTATCATGTATTTCCTGGTGGTTCAAGATGTGATAACCATTCTAGAAGGAAAAATACAGAGAGAGCAGTGCTTAAGATGTGTATAAGCTGGTATACCAGAAAACTTACATTGGGTGTTTTTAGTTGGACGTGGAGCCTGGCTGTTCCTGGAGATGCTTTGAAGGTAGATCCCCTTCTCTGCCCACTTCCAGTCCCACCTGGGTCCAGACATTACGCGGTCCTGATTCACCACAGTGGATTCCCGGCGGGGGTGAACAGATTAACCACCCCCCATGGTCAAGGAAAGCCCTGAACAGACATGACGGGACCGGGACCATGGCAGGGAATCGGACCACCGGACCATGGCCCGGGGCAGCGCAACAGACATTATGCTGATCCCAGGCCGAGCCGTGGTCAAAGCACCCGGAAGGCGCCGGGGCGGTTCGTCCCGGCTTCTGTCATGTGCCCTTTAAATCTCCCTCCCCGGTCTGTGTTGTTGCTGGTTGTCTGGCAGCGACGCTGCGTGCTTTGTCCCCAGCTGGGAATCATTGTCTTTGGTTCCGGCCAGTGGTTGCTGTTCAGACATTACCTTTTTTTGTTTCCCGTTGGGAACCTCTTTGACCATGCTTTCAGAGATGGGGTATTTTCAGACGTTACGAGATCACGGTGAACCACGGTGAATACCCACCTGTGGTCACCGTGTCTCGAACGTCTGTTTGGCGGCCGCCAGATGTTTGCCACGGTTAATACCCTCATGGGGTCAATTTGAACCACGCTTCCCGGGCTAGCCGGGGGAATGTCCCGGGAAGCGTGATCAAAAAGATCCCCAGCGGGGACCAAAAAAAAGGTCACGTCTGGCTGGTTGCCATGGCCTGATGCGGCGGCCGCAGTGGCCCCACCGCCTGCCCGTCTCCCTGTTGCACCGCACGGACCCGCCCCCTCCCACATTCCCCGCCGGGATCTCCCCGGCACGTCTGCTATGGTGTTACGGGGTGATCCCAAGGGGGAATGATTTCGGTGATTTCGGTAGGGGGCCAAAGGGCCCCGTAACATCTGAAATCACCCATGGTCCAGGCCGGAGCTCCGGAAGTGTGGTTGATTTTGACCCCATGTGGGTATTGACTGTGGTGAACATCTGGCGGCCGCCGAACAGACATGCAGGCCGCTTTGGCCCTGCCGTGGAATTTACCGTGGTTCACTGTGGTTGAGCATGATCTCGTAATGTCTGAAATCACCCAGACAGACCAGTGGTTTCTCCGGGATGCAGTCAGCCTGCACGGCACTCCCCCACCTCCACCATAGAGTTGCGGACAGTCGCCTGACACTCTAGGCTGAGGCCTGCAACTCCATAGTGCTGAGATGGCTGGACTTGGACCAGCCAACCTGAGGATGAAGCCAGCTTTGCCATACGTCTATTTACATCCATTGAATTACACCCAATTCCAATGTTTCTCACAATACATATATGTATTATAGAGTCAGGATTTTAGGCACTCAGAGACAAGAGAACTTCTGTGTAATGTTTGCTAATAAAATTGAGTTCAAGATGGAGGAAAAGAGCTACAATAACAGTAAGGAGCAGGTACAGCATTATTTTTTGGGTAAAGTAATATGGCATTTAGGTAAACAATACTACATTTCAAAAGCAATATATAAAATAAAATAAAGCAGTTCTTCAGACATATTTAACAAGCCAGGAATGATTAGGAACTCCATCAGAACCTGGGAAATACTATTCAATCCTAATAATGGTTATTTGTTGGTGTTAAGCTAATTGAGGGTAATCCACTGCACCTCAACAAGTGCACAGGTGTTACTGTGCTACTATAGGAGAAGAGGAAGGAGTCTTTAGAAAGCAAGCTTTTCCTTTCTACATAATGGATTAGAAACTGTTTGATGAAGTAGATAATCATCAAATAATCCCCCCCCCCAAAAAAAAAAGTTGCAGTTTTGGAGTGTAATATGTCAGTGTACTCATTTATATGCATTATCCCCAAGTAACTGCATTTCTCACCTATAAAGCATTATTAGTAAGGGGGCATAAGCAATACACTGCTCACATTGTACCTTTCTTAAAACAAACAGACCTTTAAGGTGTTGCACTTATAAATACACCACTGTGACTGTTTGGAATGAAAGGAAAACCTAAGCCCATCCTATCTCTCTCCCCAACTGAAGAAGAAGAAGAAGAAGAAGAAGAAGAAGAAGAAAGAAAGAAAGAAAAGTCAAAAAGCAAAAAGGAGGGGGGGGGGGATTTTCAAGGTGTTACAGAAGGAAAATATTAGCAATCATGCTCATCATTCAATATGTCCCGGATTAGCAATAAAACATGTGCAAAATGAAGTGGCACAGAAATGCCATTAATTGATAGCACAGAAACCATGGAGGAGATTAATTTAACATATCCACCTAGCTGCAGTAGACAACAGATAGTTAAGTGGAAAAAATAAGTTTCATAACCCACCACAAAAAAAGGATGTAAAATGGTTTTCCTGGCAGTAATTGTATCAACCATATGAAACTGTGATTTCAGAATCTTTGGACCAATACGTAAATGGTATCCATGTTCTTTTATAGGATTTATGCTCAAAATAATATGTGCTGAGTCTTATGGAAATAATTTTTTATCTTGTTTTTTCTCTAACTTTCTAGAGGAGTGAATTTAATATAAGTTACTTCCTGAGGAGAGAGGAAGAGATCCAGGACAAGTGGTGAGGTGACAAGTGAATAAAAAGAAATGAAAAACGGTAGAGAAAAACAAAACTTCAGCAAAGATTTGCTTTAGCTTGCAGTTTAGCTTACTACAAACTTTATTAACAGCTGATTCTTTTAACAGAAGTATTACCCTAAAATGTTTGCAAGTTTCTACTATCCCAAAATATTCAATCAGTGAATATAAGCAAACATAGCTCCAAATCAACAAAATACTGAATCTCATGCTTAAATTTCAATGTTGAAGTGCTTTGCTGGTTTGACATCTAGAAACATATACATTAAACTTTCTGGATGCTTATCCATCTTATTCTAAAGAATATAGACAAGGTATTATCAAATCAGTGATATAGGAATAACTTCTCAGTAGCATTCTTCTTGCTGTTGAACAGGGGGCTTAATTATTGACTGGTTTCCTTATATGGTTGCTCTATATGGGGAGGAAGAGCAGGAGATTATAACAATGCTAGGGATGGGCGAACGCGGTTTGGTAGTTCGGAGTTTGTCCCGAACTTGGCCTGTTCGGATGACCAAACTTGAACCCGAACCCGAACGCGAACATACCGAACAAACAGAACACCGAACGGCAAAATGGCCGAACAGTTCGGTCAGTTCAGATCGTGTTCAGGTGGCAAAAAAAGGTTCACTGGAAGGTCAAACATGACAGGGAGGTGTCAGTCACTGAGGAGCAGACTTCCAGGCACCAGGGGTGGAGAGGCTTGCAAGAAAC
>QEPC01000119.1:3080919-3133648 GCA_003113815.1 Sphenodon punctatus | reverse complement strand
CCTCCTATTTCACCCATCCAACCCATTTACCTCCATATTATCATTTATTTAGATTATATTAGATAGATGTAGGTGTTATTTTTTCTTTTTACCCTTCCCTGTGTTCCCTGTGTTCAATCTTCCCTCCTCCCTCCCCCCTCCATTGAATGCTTTCCCTCTCCCTCTTATTCCATCCCTGATTCCCTTCCCCTGTTTTAAGTTTTCGATTTATGTAGAGTAGGATTATTATTAGATTAATTTTCATTTCAGTTTTGTACCCCTCCCTGTGTTCTTTGTGTTTCCCCCTGTGTAATATTGTATATATAGATAGGTATTTATTATATAGATAGTCACTAGATAGATATACATAATAGTTAGCTTAGTTATAGAGATAGATTGAGATACAGTGTGTTTGTAGGACAAGGCCTTTGTAGTTAATTATTAGGATATTCCATTTAGTTCAATAGGTTTTAGAATAGTTAATAGCAGTTAGATTTAGCATAGAGATAGATATATACAAAAAAAGAAACAGCCACTCCAGTCCCAGGAACCGTCGTCAGGGTTCTGGGGCCATGTTACAGGCAGGGAGGTCTGTGACTGGCTAATTTCTAGAAGCTGCTACTCTAGCCCCAGGACCCAACGTCATGGGTCTGGGGCTATCATTCCTCGCACAGAGGTGCTGTCATTTCACAGTATGAAGAAACAGCCACTCCAGCCCCAGGACCCACTGTGAGGGTTCTGGGGCCAAGATACAGGCAGGGAGGGCTGTCCCAATATCCAGAAGCTGCCACTCTAGCCCCAGGACCCACCGTCATCAGCCTGAGGCCATCATTCCTCACACAGAGAGCTTTTTTCTGAACGCCCGAACCGAACACAACCGAACCGAACAGCCAAAGCCAAACACGGTTACCAAATCGAATGGCCGAACTGAGCGGGTGAACCGAACTGGACCGAAACAAATGTCTGAACCCAAACCATGATCTGTTCACCCATCCCTATTTAGTATTGTCAGGAATTAAAACCTGTTTTGCTGTTGTCCTACCCAGTTCCACAGACCAGATTTTGAATAATTTGCCATGGCCTTGTAGACCACAGACCACAGTTTGAGGATTACTAACTTCAGACAGAAATTCTATAAATTCTTAGAGGGTAGAGCCATTGAGTTGGAGCTTAAAGCCCTTGTTTCCAGCAGCTGAGAGTGGTTAACAGGTGATAGGTCACACCTCCATGAGTTGTATATGTACTTCTCTTGAGCTACCGGAGCTGGTCACTGTCAGAGACAGGATACTGGGCTAAATGGACCACTGGACTGACCTGGTATGGCCATTCATATCTTCTTACTACTAAAGATCAACTAGAATGTCTGGACTTGATGCCACCATTATTGAGTGAATTTCAAATGCCTGTGTTATGCAGGAAGTCAGATTATATGATTCTAATAATACAATCTAACCTTAAGATGAATATCAATTACTCTATGAATTACCCATTTGCTTGAGCTATCAGGAATCATCACTATATAGTGATGGTTTTGCATTTTCCCCCCACTTGGCTGATTATAATTTGTGATTTGACTTTAAATCAGAACATTTGGATGCTAAAATACCCATCAGAGTTACTGAATGCATGTGAAACTTGCTCCTTGGGCTGTCAAATAGCTATGTTCAAGCACCACATTTGGTTTAATTCCAAAATCAGTATCTGATATTTGCAGGATTTGATTGAAAATGCCACAAATTTATATTTCAACAGGTGTAAACAAACATGACAATAGCCAATGAAACACACAAAAATCTTGTCCGTGGTTGCCATCACAGACAAAACAGTTCAGTGGATAGCCAAGTGCTACCCACCAAGCTGTTGGAAAGGGAGGGAAGAAGGGGGGTTTGAAAGTTCTGATGCGTCGTGGGCCTAGTTCTCTCCAAATTAGCTTCTGCTGCTGCAGCTAGACAACCCTGGTAGCAGCAACAAGTGACTCAGAACTGGCTGATAGTTCAGGAGAAGTCTTCAGGGTATGTTCTGTGCCACTTGCTACTTCTTAGAACCAGCCTGGAGAAATCCCCAGATCCAGTCCCTAGCACTACAACCCATGTGGCAGCAAAAAAAGAAGCGTTAGGAAAGGGACTTGAAGACTTAGGCAGTGCTGGAGAAGTCTTGGGTCCATTCCCACTACTAGTTTGTTAGATGCTATTGAGCTGGGAGGACCTGGTCCATTATCCCCTGCAGCTTCCAAACTCCCTTCTTCCTCATTTCAATGTAGTTATTGCAAATTCTTCTAATAGACCTCAAAACAAATATGTGTAGGTGCCCCACACGGATGACTGGGCTGCTATTGCCTGATTGTGCGATGAACTGAGGATGGCTTATGGCTCCTAGCCACTACTCACCTCAAAAACCCTGCCGTCTAACAGATGTGACACTCAACCTCTCTTTTTCCTGATTTTCTTTTTGTGGATTTATTTTATTTTTATTTTTATTTCTCCCTCCCCCCCCATTTTTTTTTCCCATTCTTGACTTTCATTCCAGTTCAGAATGGTATCTAAATTTTAAAATGTCAGAATTTCGAATTGAATGAAAATTCAATTTCCTGACATCTCTACAATGGACTTATTTTTCATTTTGCATTTTTTTTGGGGGGGGAAGAGTGTGAATAAATTCCCTACATCTGCTGATTAAACCGTAAATTTTCAAACGCTCAAGAAAACACATAAAGCCTCAAAATGAAATTTCTAAATCCCATTGTTTGGCATAAATGAAGTTTCATTATGAGTCAATATTTTTATTCACAGTATTAACTTTCTCCAGAAAACAATTAAGTTTTATTTTGAGGGAAAAGGTGTAAAAATGCACCTCCCTTCATGTTTCTTTTGCCAGTAAAGCAATGACTTTCAATCTCACTGAGGTTAATTGTTTGGTTTATGAATGATGTACATTTCTAGCATTTAAGTACACAAAGATGATATTCTTTTTACTTACCGACCATTATAAACATGATTTAGTATATTCAAGGGAACTTCTAGAATGCCGGAGAATATTTGGGTGACCCTGTGTTCCTCCCTTAAGGTATATAGTGTTCCACATTGCACTTATGTCTAATTATTGAGAAGCCATACAGAGGTAATCATTTGCAATGACTGAGAAAAAGACTTTTTGATCAATCCATCAAATCATAAAGTAAACCAAAACAAGATGTTCCCAATCAAGCATGAAAAAACTATTTTTTGAAAACCTACACTAGCTCCAATTTAAGAAGTTGTTCAAAAGGAGAATGCTTTGCCAAGAAAGACAGATTTTAAAGGAATCCAGATTTGTTAATGGGAAAGAACAAGATTTTTGTTGTCCAAAATTAATGTATTCTAGGGGGAAACATTCTTATTATCAGAATGTGTTCCCAGAATTCCCATTGACCTCTGAAAGAGCTGGTAATTACCAATTACCACATGCATAATTACCAATAGTTTTACTTTTACAACCTAGGTGTGTGTGTGTGTGTTTGTGTGTCTACATATATATAGACACACACACACACACACACACACACACACACACACACACACACACACACACACAAAGTGCCCATGATGAGCTGTCAGTACCACTGTAGGACGGGGAGGGCCTTGGGAAGCCAGGACACAGACAAAAATAGGCTAGAGAGTGGGCGCACAAGAGGCCACCAGGCAGGGCCACATCCAGAACAACTAGGTCAGGGGAGCCAAGGGGATTGCACTGACCAGTAGTGGGGGAGGAAGAGGCTCGTCATGGGAAAAACAACAGCGTCACATTCTGTAGAGGCATGCTGTGAATAACATGACAGAAATAGATACACATGTTAAAGCCGTGATGGTCCAAGATAGTTTCCTGCAAAGCACGAGCCAGCTGGATGGAGGAGTGAAAGGAGCAATGGGAGTGACACGAAAACCTTCTCAGCTCACTGGCTTCCATCTGCAGTTTCTCTGGGTTTACTAACACTACTGTGAGGCAGTCCTCTTGTCCCACAACATTGGCTACTGTTATTCACAGCTGATCTTGAACCTTGTTTCAACTTAGTATGTACCAGAGGCTCCTGTTGTATTTTACAGTTTACCGAGGCAGCTTAGGCACGGGTTTTTTTCACAGAGGAACACACACTGTAGCCTTTCTTGTTGAAATAGAAAATAATGTTTCATTCATTTACTTCAAGCAGATGAACTGCAATGCTCTTAAGTAGATACTAATAAAGAAAAGTTCTAGTTATAACACAAGTGATAGAGGTTCATATATCTTCAAGGCAACTTGCACTTGCCTTGAAGATATATGCCATATCCACTTACAATATGGCAAAGATTTTCTATAACTCTGTATCTTTATCCCTGCCTTGACTTCTCCCTCTGTCACCTCAGGCTAACTGCTCCCAATTGCCTTCTCCTCCCCAACATTCTTCTGCTCACTTTAATTCTATTGGCATAGACCTGCTCTTCTGATGACATCATCCCCTCTTGTCTTCCCTCTAGGACACGTTGCCTTTAATATACCCAACTCAACATTTCTTTCATTGATATGCTCAGCATTTTGCCACAGGGACATATGTGGGTGGAGTGGCCACTAGCTCTTGCTATCCCCCTTGGGGGAAATGTACTCTTTTATTGAATGCTTGAATCATAAATACATGATTAAGAATCTTGTCTTTGCTTTAGTTGAAAGTATGTTATTAGTCCTAACTATAGTGGCCACAACGTAGCTGCAGTTTGTGTGGAATACGGTGGCCCACCTTCTGTCGGGGGTACGTTGCCAAGAGGACATTACACCAGTGATCTGGAGTCTGCATTGGCTGCCAATAGGTTTCTGGACATAGGATTCGGATCCCGGTCAGGAATCAAGCTGGCTGTTCTTTAGATGTGCCGGCCTGATTCCTACAGGGGATTGGGGAGGGGGTGGGGCCACATGGTGCGATGTGCGGCCACACAGCCCCACCCCCCCGTGCTCCCTCCGGGAGACGGGCGGGCGCAGCGGGCAAACCGGTGGTCTGGCCCACGATCCGGGCCAGCAGAAGGTAACAGACGTTACTTTCTGCCGATCCCGGATTGTGGTTGCGCTAACCACGATTCCAGAGGTGAGGCCGACCTCACCCCCGGAATCGTGGTTAGTCTGAGTCCCGCTGGAGGTTCATGGGGGTAAACATCTGGCAGGAATCCTTTAGACGTTATGGGCTCTTCTCCACCACAGACTGTGGTAAGAGGGAGGCCTGTAACATCTGAAATCACCCTATGCTCCATTGTGGCCTCTGAGGTTGGCCGAGGGTGCATTACTTCAAGTATCAACTGCCTGTGAGATTTGTACAACAGTGGCACACAGAGAGGCGTTCTTGCTGTCTGCACCACAATTATGGAACTACCACGCACAAAATGGCCACGTGGGCCATTCTGCACAAGCAGAGCCCTTTTCCAAAGTGGCTCCAGCAGCATCAGTGCCTTTTTGGAAAATGGTGACTATTTTGCATATGCACAGAGATTTATTTTGTTGTTGTTATTGTTTTAAATAAATTGAAAAACAAAAAACCTGAATGAAATCAAACAAATGTTGTTTGCTTTTTAAATCAATCAAATCAAATCAAATCAAATTTATTAAAATGACGTGACCATAGGCCATTGTCAACATATACAATGAATATTAAAAAAAAACAAAAAACAATACAATACACATACTTATGAATGGATTACTGGCTGTTTTACTCACAGCATGGGAATTTACACCCTTGAACACCAATAGTCCAAGGTGAATTTCCTAACTTCTAAGATGAAACAGTTAGAGATCGTCAGGGATAAAAATAAGATAAAAAAGAAAATATACTAATAAGTATACAACATCAATAAAAACGTTTATAACTTACTCACACAATGAAAGGACCAAAGTAGAATTCCCAGTCTCTGAAAGGAACTGTTAAGGCTCATTGACAAGAAACAGGAGGTTAAGGGTTTCAAATATTTAGCAATAATCTATGATAATTCATAACAGCAGTTGCAGTGGCCAGTAGATGTAATAAGGTAGGATGACTATAAATATAACTAGCCCCTATGATATCTAATCACATGGGGAAAACACACACAATTTGCCATGCCCTTCCCGGGGCTCATGAGGGCAACACTTGGCCCCTGCTGATGTAGAGTGTACAAGGAAATAAACCACACAATACCGTATTGTGTCAGCTGAAAATGGTACCTAGCCCAGATTAGAACCATAATTCGCTTGGAATTTGCCTTGCCCTTTCTGGGGTGTATGGTGGCGACACTTGACCCCTGCAGAAATAATCTATAATAATAATAATATTTATTAGGCATGACACCAGGTCATTGCATAACAAAATAACCACAAACAAGACACACAACAAATGAACAGCCTAATAACTAAAATACAGCAAGTGCCAAAGCACCCATATCTAACCACTACCAATTGGTCCCACTACCAAGGGACCAATTAGTACCCATTTGAGCATTCCTGTCAGTGTACAGGAGCAAAATTATCCCCCGCGGACACCTACAGGAGCTCTTCTGGAGTCGCTCTGTATTCCAAAAAACATCTCCGTGCCTCCTGCATATGAAAAAGGAATCCCACAATAATTTGAATATTATCTACAGACTCCAACAGGCACTGCAACACCACTTCTTCAGATCTACCCAGGTGGTGATTCAGAAGAGGGGCCAGAAACTCTTCCCTGGGCTTATTATATAGATGGCATCGCAGTATCATATGAGCGACCGTCTCCGCCTCAAGAGAATCAAAAGGGCAAAGACACTTGCCAAAGGGGGTCCCCGTAAAGCAGCCATCCCAAACCCTCGATGGTATAGCGTTTACTCTGGACTGAAAAAGCAGTTGTTTGGCCTTTACCGACATCTGCAAGGCTAAATATGGGGTCATGCTATCCGGGGGAGGGGCCCACCGATCGTAATTCCTCAAATGCCCAGCCTCCCCTACCCTGGCCATCTCTGTTTTCCTATCGATATCATGGGTCCTTTGAACAAGCTCCCTTGCCACTGTAATATAGGGTCTATGAGCTAGATACTCCCGTGCTAACCCTATCATCTGCAGATGGTCCTCCACTCTACTCCGCCATGGGCTGACATAGTTATCATTCCTGAGCTCCATAAGAAGCAACGACTCTTGTCCCAGGAAGGTTCTACTCCACACCTTAAGGGCCTGTTCCATAGCCATCTGCTGCCACCCCCTCTGCCCCAACTCCAACCTCACCACCACATAGGAGGTCCCTTTGATGTATCCCAGAAGCCCAGTCAAAAATCTGGCCTGGAAAGAATCCAGAATCCTCCTAACAAAGGGAGCCCATAACTCAGCCCCATAAAGAACCTGTGCCCTGATCTTACTGTTGTACACACGTAGGGCAGAAGCAACTGCCGCGCCACCTTGTCATGCAAAGTAACTCTGGATGGCATGGACTGGTCCTTTAGGAACCACGAAGCACCTGCGAGCATGTTCCGTCCAGGAAAGGGAGTGATTAAACAAAACTCCCAAATAATTAAAGGACCTGATGGATCGCCTGGGGACCTATACTCCATTTGTATATTTTCTTTCTGCTAGAGAACACCACTATTTTAGACTTCTGATGCTTAAGTGTCAATCTGATGGCTTCACAAAAATTGACAAAGATTTTAAGTTGTCTAAGCAAACCAATGTGAACCTGCGATAATAAAACCCCGCATAGCAGAGACACCCAATAGGCCTACTGGCCAGTTTAAGTGAAAAACACTCCGGAGATGCCATCATCGAGATGACAGGGTTCAAATAAAAATTAAACAAGGCAGGCGCAAGGACACAACCCTGATTTACTCCAGAGTGAACGCCAATTGGAATGGTGACATGTCCCTGTCGGTCGACCCTCACCCTCAATGCCGATCTTGAATACAGGGCACGGATCAAACAGACCAACCTTTTGTTGGCAGCGAAGCCCTGCAACCTGCTCCATAGCATCCCCCTGTCGACCGAATCGAACGCCGTCCTAATATCAAGAAAGGCCACATAAACAGCCCCATGTCGCTCCCTATACTTTGCCAATAAATTTATTTATTTATTTTATAAATTTCTACCCCGCCCCTCCTGCCATGCAGCTCGGGGCGGCTTCCATACATTAAAACACAATAAAATCAATTAAAAATCATCATAAATATTATAAAATATTAAACCGGGCTAGATACAAACATAAAAACCAAAAATAGCCAAAAATAGGTGGGGGAACTAAAAACCCCACCCTACTCACCCTCCCTCCCAAAGGCCTGGGCGAACAGCCAGGTCTTACAACTTCGCCGGAATGTTAACAGGCTAGGGGCCAGGCGAGCTTCCTCCGGAAGGGAGTTCCATAGCCGCGGCCCCACTACCGAGAATGCCCTCTCCATTGTGGCCCCCCGTTTAACACGGGGGACCTCCAGGAAGGCACCCCCGGCAGACCGCAGGAGCCGCTCTGGGGCGCGGAGGGCGAGGCGGTCCCTAAGGTATGAGGGGCCGAGACCGTGTAGGGCTTTATAGATCATCACCAACACCTTGAACTTGGCTCGGCACGCTATCGGCAGCCAGTGCAGAGCTCGGAGCACAGGTGTAATATGCTCCCGGCGGCCCGTCCCCGTAAGAAGACGAGCCGCCGCATTCTGCACTAGCTGCAGCCTCCGAACCAAGAACAAGGGAAGCCCCACGTAGAGCGCGTTGCAGTAGTCGAGCCTCGAGGTGACGAAGGCATGGATGAGGGAGGCCAGGTCCGGGCCGGAGACATACGGACGCAGCCTACGCACCAGATAAAGCTGGCGGAAGGCAGCCTTAGCGACTGCCTCCACCTGCCGCTCCAGACGCAGGTCTGCGTCCAATACGACCCCCAGACTCCGGACCTGCTGAGCTACAGGGGGGCAAACCCCCCCAACTAGGGGGGCCACCACCCCCTTCGCCCTCCCCACCACCATCACCTCCGTCTTATCTGGGTTGAGCTTCAGTCTGCTCAGCCGCATCCAATCCGCCACGGCCTCCAAACATTGGGATAGCACCGAGATAGCAGGGTCTGGGTCAGTAGAAAAGGAGAGGTACAGCTGAGTATCATCAGCATACTGGTGACATCGCACCCCGAACCTTCTCACAACCTCCCCCAAGGGCTGCATATAGATGTTAAACAACAGTGGAGACAAGATCGAACCCTGCGGAACGCCACACGGTAAAGCGCGGGGGCACGATGTCTCCTCCCCCAACACTACCCGTTGGCTCCTCCCCGAGAGGAATGAGCGGAACCATTCAAGAACGGTCCCGTCCAAACCCCCCAGGTCATGCAGTCGCCTCAGCAGCAGCCCATGGTCCACGGTATCAAAAGCGGATATAAAATAAAGCATTGCTCTATAGTGGAGCGTCCGTGTTGAAAACCTGCCTGCTCTGGGGCGATGATATTTTCTTGCTGCACCCATGTCGTCAAACTATGCAAAAGAAACTTTGCATAGATTTTCCTAAGCACTGCAAGAAGGCTAATAGGCCTGTAATTGGTCAGGTCATCTTTTGTGCCCTTCTTAAAGGGACTACTAAGGCCATAGACCATTCAGCTGGAGTATTGCCAGTGTCATTTACAGTCGTAAATAATTTCGCAAGTAGTGGAATCCACCAGTCCTTTTGCTCTTTAATGAAATGAATGTGTATTAGGTCTGAGCCAGGAGCCTTATTGCTCTTAAAGGAGTCAATGAAGACCTCTACCTCCTCTTCCTTAACCGGAGACCATAGGGGAAGGGCCTCCAAGGCCTCTCAACCCAGGATCTCCTCCTCCTGTTGGTCCCCTCCCTGGCAATAAAGAGCAGTAAAGTGACTCACCCAAACCTCTGGTGAAATCAGATGTTCTGCCACCCTTGTACTAGGGTCCACAGAGCAGGCTATTATACGCCAGAAGGTCCTAGCATCTTTAAGGTCAGAGGCCCGAAGAAGTTCCCGCCATACTGAGTCCTCGTACTGCTTTTTCTTCCCCTTGATCAGAGCTCTATATTCCTTCTTAAGCTTGATATAATTAGAAGGCAATTTACGACGGGTACTCTGCCTAAAGACCTTATACTGCCACTTCAACTCCACTCTAAGGGCCCAACAGTCTTTGTCAAACCAAATTTTCCCCTGCCTCTCCGGGTGGATGATCCTGGGCACATCATCACACAGGCGTGAATAGCCCGTGAGATGCTACCTGTCAGTTGGCCGAACACATCCACTACATCACATGGGTCATCAGCCTACATGAGCTGAGCTTACTCCTAAGTAGCCTTATAGCTGGTTTCTGGATTAGCAAGCTGACCTTGGCGGTCATCTTATCATTCCAAGGAGGGGCCCTACAGACTTCTAAATCCTCTGCAGCTGGGGGTAAGATGATACTATTGGCTGTATCCTCCCACTCTCCCCTAATTACCAGCTGAAGTGGTAGATGGTCACCGCTTTTTAAGTCATTTTTGTTACTTTAGATACAAAAATGAATGGGGCTCCATTCATTTTTGTAATTAATTAAAAAAACACTAATTTCACACTCCTTGCCACCAGCCCCTTCCTCCTCATGGGGTGGTTCAAATCAGCCATTCCAGCATTATGGAAAATGTCTGTGATATCAGAACAGCAATCAGAATTTCAGTCAGAATTCTGATCGAGCAATTTGCACATCATGTGCAAAATGTTGTATGGCAGCTGACATTTTGCACATTAAAATACAACCGTGTTTTGCCAGAATGGATTGAGCAACCAGATTCCAACAGTAGGATATGAAATTTCACCCCTGCCTCCACTGTCCCCCAGCCAGCCTAAGAGCAGAATGCTGGTGGGATGCTTTCTTCCTTACAACGGGCAGGAGGGGGACTCCTATATCCCTGACTTTCTTTCTCAGATGTGCCCATTATTCCCTGGAAATATCCATTTATAGTACACAATATGATATGGAGAATGAGCCAGGAATTGTAAGGTAAATAAGGGAGAAGCTGGAAAGCTACACAGTAATATTGCCAGGTTAAAAGAGTGCTCTGAAGAACAATAGGGATACCACCAGACTGAACTCAGATTCCCACATGTGTTATATTGTTACCTCCTGAATCAAAATGGCTGAAAGCACCAAAGAGTCATAAGTGGTCCCAGCTTTATTCATAATTTATCACATCAAAGAGTTAACATTTACTTTGAGCTCTTCGAGAATCAGATACTTGAAATTCTACGCTGATACTCTACAATTACCTGTGAACTTCTGGCTGCAAGAGACACCATTCAAGTACATTGGCTTCATTTACAAACCTTAACAGAGATGAAAAGAACTTGTTCATTACTCAATATCTAGCTCTTAGAAATCAACATGAAGGCTTTTAGCAGCTCACTATCTTGCTTGCACCTTTTAAAAACATGTCAGTATTTAGGGCTGAAACAAATCCTTCATTCCGATGCACAAATCAAATGTGAAGATTACTGTATTGACTAAGAGTCTGTGAAAAGCACCTCATGTATACCTGGATCCTGTGTGGTTCATTTGAACACCTAGGATGAATTCTTGATCAAATGAGAGTATTTTCATAATCATGTTATGCATTCTGTTCTGATTGAAGCCTAGGTCGGGGTGGGTCTGTGGTCTGGTTTGTTTTTGTTTGTTTGTTTTTAATTTGGCCTCTTTCCAATTCATGGATCTGGCTCATGGATCTGCTCTCAGCTCCCAAGCCCTGAAATACTGAGCTGAGGAAAAGAGAGCAGAGAGGACTTTGTGCACTCAAAGTTCCATAGCATAGATCAGGGCTGCTGAACCTTTTCCCTCCCGGGGAGCAATCTGAAAATTAGTACAAGTGCCAAGGGCACTAGGGATGGGTGAATGCGGTTCGGAAATTTGGAGTTCGAACCGAACTCGACTAGTTCGGTTGACCGAACCGAACTTCCAAAACGAACTCGATTTTCTAACCGAACCGAATTTCCGAACTCGGCTCTGTTCACCCATCCCTAAAGGATAATATTCCATTAAGTTCAATGGGGTTTTAATTTCCGAACTGTGTTCGGAAGTTCGGACCGAACTCAAATAGTTCGGTCGACCAACTGAACTTCCAAACCGAACCGAATTTCCGAACTCGGTTCTGTTTGCCCATCCCTAGAGGGCACAGAAGTTGGAAGCAGAGGTGTTTAAGAATGCACTCAAGAAAAGGAGGGCCCAAATCATTGATTTGTGCCAGGAATCTTTGCCCATCCTTGTGCGAAAGCTCTCATCTCTGCTCCATTACCCTGAGCTCAGTTTTTCAGTGATTGGAAGTCGAAACTGGATCCAAGGGACCAGATCCCAGAACTGGAAAGGGGGCATATAAAAACTTGTCATGGCCCACATTTTGGCCCCGGGACCTGAGGTTCCCCACTCTCGCATAGATCCATTATCCTCGCATAGATCTGTCCTTCGTCTTTCCATCTTGAACTAATCTTATAAGCATTCCTAACATCAACTCATATCCAGCTGTATTCATTTTCAAAGTAACCCACTGGGGGAAAAGTTTCCTCACCACTGGCCTAGCTGGAATTGTTCGCAGATCGACTCCATTCTGAACAGGTAGGAGTTAGACTATAATTAGCCACTAACCACCTTGCTCTACAGAACTGCTGGCCATACCCTGGGAGCAACTCTAAATGTAGCCCTTTGTGCATGCTGATGCCCAGGAATTCTTTGTCTTTTTGCATTATGAGGACAGAAGAGCAAACGTTTCTGAGAAGGAGAGCTTCCCTGATTTCCTTAACCAGTTAACCTTTAGCAAAAGAGCAGGGTTCAGGATTCTGCAGCAATAAGCCATCTGCTGTTACCCTTGAAAAAATTGTTTTTAAATTCATAAGTGGAACATCTGAATCTAGCAAACTTTTTCAAACACTTGCTTTTCTGTGAATATTTTTTTTCAGCCCCAGGGTATGTTTGCTTGTGTCTGAGAATCTGTAATTCTGATGCTTCTTCTGAAACTGATTCTGTGTCATTTGCAGGTATGTTAGAGAGTCCAGACATGGCACATGGAGGCATGGATTCAAATCCTACTTCTCGTATCATGTGGTGATTACAAAGAGGTCAGACATTTTGCTGAGAGTGAATGAATGACAGTATGTGTTCTTTACTTCCTGCTCTGATACACACAGATTCTAACCTCCATAACACATGCCTTCTAATAGTCATACTGAAGATGTCCCAAGTATGTATGCCAGTAAAATTGATGATTTATGACAGTAGCATTGAATGAAATAGTGCATCAATAGTTCCCCAACTTTTGATTTGTGTGACCTCATTTTGAAACTTAAATTTAATCCTATGGCCAAGGGCAACAACAAGGACCTGCAAAATATATCAGACATCAAGTGGGATTGTGACTGCATCTACTGGTAACATGGCCCCACTCAGGGTTCGATATCTCCTAACATTTCCAGTGGCCAAAGAGGGGCAAGCCCCACCCGCTCATTCAAAGCTCTACCCTGTGACAAATAAGCTCTGTCCTTTTGCGCACTTCCACTTACATATACACTCACACTTTCCAACAGTCAAGGGCATAAAGGAGGACAGACACTCTCCTGTAGGACTGGAATAGGAACTTAATTTAATACTCACATTTTTGGGTACCACTTCAGGTACTGAAAATTGAAAAATTGGGATAGATAAAAAAAGATGAGGACTGGAAGTCAATTTTCTGGGACCAGAAGTTGACTTTCCGGGACCAGAAGTCAATTTTCTGGGATGGGAAACTAATAAATAGGTGTCGGAAGTTGGTAACTTGACAAAAAAATAAATATTAACAAATTGAACAATTGGTACCACAAATCAACATTCTGGCAGCAGAAGTCAACATTCTGGGATATCTGGAGGTACCTAAATTGGGTTGCAATTGGTAGTCAATGTTAGGTCAATTTGGGTACCGGAAATTCAATAGGTATACCCATTTTCTGGGTACGCGGTTTCACCGTAACTCTCCTACTTATCATTGCACTTAGTTTCTAGTTTTCCATCATCTCCCCATTGTCCTCTCAGGTGTTCTTCCTAGGAGGCAATTAGGAGAGACATGGCTGAGCCTTAAATACCTGTCTTTTTGTGTCTCTGGGTAAAAACACACTTGACAGTGGCTCGCTTTGCCTGCTGTAGCGAGGAACCCACTGGCATATCTGTTGTGGTGCCGCCAGATTTTGGCCCTTTTCTGCCCCGGGACAGGTAGACGGATAGCCTGGGCTCTGTTCTGGGAAAATCTCCGAGGTCACAGCCCAGGCTAACAGCACATCTGTTCCACCCTATCTGCTGTGGGTTGGGGACCACCATGGCCAGCCACCATGTCTGCTCATCATTGGCCACCATGTCTGGCTGTCATGGTGGGGGGTGGGGAACTGAGAGAAGAACAAGGCTGGCTGTTCACATTTATTGGCTTCGCATCTGTTTTTACCCTCTGTCTTCTGAAAGAGGGACTTTGACCCCAGAAAGAGGGACAGTAGACTGCAGATCCAAAGAGAAACTGTCCCTCATAAATAGAACCTATCGGTTGCAGTATGTGTGGGTTTGGGGAGGGGGGGGATGATAGGCAGGGGCGCACCATTGTGCCGAGCACTTTCCTGTCCACAGAGGGCACATGCACACATGTGCGCTGGCGTACTTACACTGTGTCTTGTGTAGGCGCAGTTTAATAGGGCCTCCAGGATTGTACAGATTATCTATATCTGTAATCTAATCTAATAGGGGAAGGGAAAAGGTAACATAAAGGGTATAAGGAAAGATAAGGTATAACACTGAGGGCTGGGGAAGCACCAGAGTTTAAGCACAGCAAGAGATATCAGAGAACAAGAGCCAAGCAGCCTGGTCGTGCAACATAAAGGGTTGCAGTGCCCTCCACAGAGACCCCATGATTGGTTCTGGGAGACAGGAGACATTGCGCAATCACGGGGTGCCATGCAACTTCCTGGGACCTGCTTGTGCTGCTCATTGGCCAGCGATTACTACCATCAGGTCTTCCCCTCCCATCGCAAGCCCAGTTCCAAGAGTTCAACACTGTTTCTGGCTCTGAGATGTCTGCTCCCTCCTCCCTTCTCCACATTTCCCTCCAAAAAACACCTTCCACGCAATAACAAAATCAATAACGACTTCTGTTATCATTATTGATTTTGTTATTATTTATCTTTGTTATTATTATTGCAATAACGGTAACAAAAAGGATGAATTTTGTTATCATCAATAATAACCAAAATAAACTGCACGCCCCCAGCAACCATAGTGCTCTTAAAATTTCTTGTAGTTATTGAATAATATATTTGGGAGCTAGCTGCTCACCTACCCCTCCCATTGTACTTTCATTCCTTTTGAGTGTGTCTGTGTGCGAGCATATGCTCTATATCTCTGTGAATTCTCATCTCCCCAGTCCATTGCCATAGTTTACTAGCCTGGAACAAAGCTAACTCTCAAAAATGTCAATGATAATGAAAAAGGTAAAACTCATAGAAAAGAAAGTTGGCCACAACCATCCCTATAGGGCCCACTCTCCCAGGTTCTTCTACTTCATTAATCAACCACAGTAAGAGCCAGAGGAGCAGGCTATTAAAACTTCTGAGCTGTTTTTTTTTCCTGTTCTGTCCTATGTCACCAGGGTACAGGCCATTCAAAGAACAACTCCTGCCAGCACTGACTGTCAGTTTTAAGAAAATCACCCATAACACTGTGCAACAGGCAACCCCCTAAGGTCTCTTCCTCCACAGTCTGCAAAGTGTAAAGAGCAGACTAACTGCTGTGGGAGAGCCAACAATTACTTGCTGCACATGCAACCATAGAAGCTTAACGTTAGTAATTCATGCTCAATCTGTCACCTGCGGTGTGTGTACAGAAACTGATGCTGAAGGACACTAACAGGGCTTCTGGCTCAGGTTCCACTTCAGTTAATAAATAAGAGCTTGAATTGGATTCCAAGAGGTGCTGATTCTGTCATTTGTTTGTAACTGATGGCACAGCAACAGGTACAGCAAATTTACTCAGATGTGCTGCAAACTCTTTGGGGTTGGGTGGTTGTTTTTGTTTTTGTTTTTTGTTTTTGTCCATTTGCTTATGTTTTTTGCAAGTCTTGTTATTGTAGTGCTTGCTCAAATCTTAAAAGTGTGAGGCATGTAATGCTATCATCAGCATCTTGGTTTTCATTTAAAAACCAAGTTTCTATCTCTCATGGTTGCAGAAAAGAACTTGAAAATGAGGCCATTGTTAAAACGTGTGTGGCGCACAGGCAGCGTGAAAACACACTTCGGGTGTGGTTTAGACGTGACATCTCACACGTTATAGCCGGTCGCGCATTCTTTTAAAACCACAAACTAAATGCCTCAATTTTGAGGTACCGATATTGAGGTATTTAGTTCATGCTTTTAAAAGAATGCACAACCAGCTATAAAGCGCAAGACGTTGCATCTAAACCACGCCCGTGGGATTTTTACACGCCGTCTACATCGTGCACATCTAAAAGTGGCCAGAGACTGTGGAATGTCCCCAACATCTCAGATACAAAAAGAATCCAACATCTGGGGACAGACTGCCGGGAGCATATTACACCAGTGCTCCGTTCTCTGCACTGGCTGCCTATAGTTTTCCCGGCCTGATTCAAGGTGCTGGCTCTTACTTATAAAGCCCTACACAGCTCGGGACCCATGTATATGCGTGCCACGCCCAACTCCTTTGAGATATTTAACAGTCATTTACATAGTCGTTGCCCCTCTCAGGGTTTGGGCTCTCCGCCCTGTTTATAACAGGTGTGGTGCGCATTAATGGGCTCCAAGGGAAATGCCACCTGGCCGGACCAACCACACCACTTACTTAATTCTCATTGAATTAAAATTCTCTGCTACAGCGCTGTGCCAGCCAAGCCAAGAACCTAGCAGCAAGCATGTTGCACGTCCAGGTCTACTCGGGCATGTGCTGGGTTGACTGCTGCGCCTATGCACGCTGCACACAATACTTAAAGTAGGGCTTCTTTGTGACTTGTTGTAGTGTCTACAAGTGAAGGTAATTTAGTAAATCAGATATATTAATCTTAGGACTATTTAAACCCAAGGAAGGGTAATGCTGTATGTACAGAAAAGAACAAAGTACTTGTGTAGGTAGGTGAGAATTTTTATTCTCAAGTATTTAAACACGGTATTGTTGGAATGAAACCTTCAGGAGGGAACCTGCATCATACATGTGAGAAATCCCCTTCGCCGCCAAAATGGCGGCGACGGGCCAATTGTCGCTTCCCCCGCCCTCGGGAGAGACGCAGAGGCGCGGCCTGGCAGCGAGGCTCGTTAGAGAGCCTCGCCGCCTGAGATCTGGTTGCTCTGGCAACCGTACTGGAGCGAGGCAGCGCAAGCGCGCCTCGTTGGAGTTTGAGGGGCCCGCCCCTTTTAGGAGGGGCGGACCGCTCTGTAGCCGCGTGGCGCGGCATTCCTTAGCTGACGGTGACGAGTCAGCAGCAAAAAGCTGACTCGCGCTCTCAGCAAGCCCCAAAAATAAAATAAAATAAAGCGGCCATGGGAAAAGCGACGAAGAAGAAGGGGGGCAACAAAAAGAAGGTGCCGCCGGCGCGGCAAGAGTGCGGGGGCCAAGAGATCGCCCCCCCTGGGGCACAAGAACAAAGGAGTGGTGAGACACTCCCGACCCGGGCCGCCATGTTGGAGCGGCTCCGGGAATGCGAGGCCCTGCTGAGGGCTCGCCCCCTCTCCTCCTCCAATGTGGGTGAGGCCCTGTGGAGGGGAGAAGAGGGATCAGGGTTGGACCCAACCCTCCCGAGGGAGGGAGACAGGGAGGGCTATATAGGGGTCAGGGGGGGGCTCCCCCCACCCCCAGAATAAGGGAGAAAAGGGCAGTGGTGCCCCCAGCCCGCTATAGGGACGGAGAAGCGGGGACTTCCATGGAGGTCCAGGGTTTTGCAGGCCGGGGAAGGGAACAGGAAACCCATCGGGGGGAAGAACAAAGGGCCACGCCGAGGGTGCAAGCACCCCAAGGGGGTGCAGGAATGGATCCCCGGGGTACATCCAGCTCCCTAGGAGGCGAGGGGCTCTGGAGTCACCAGGGGTACATGAGCAGGGCAGATATGGAAGGAGCTCCCTGGGCAATACCCGTAGCAAGATCAGACTCCTATGGGGTCCCGGGCCTAGCCCATTTTCAAAGGCTGCAATCAGGCACCATGCACGCCACTGGGCCTGCACAAGGAGCCCCAAGGGGGGTGCCCGTTCCCCCTCTCTTGTACAGGGAATCGCAGGAGGAAAGATCACCCCCGGCAGCTCGGCGGCGGGTAGAGACCGCAAGAGGGCAAGAAGAAGAGGGGGACGAAGAAATCTGGAGGAGGATCCGCGCCATAGAGGACGAGCTTCAGGGACAAAGGAGAAGTGGGACAGCGGTAGCGCTTAATCCAGCCCCGGAGCCACAGATCAGCTATCCACTGAACGCCCAAGGTGAGCAGGCTACAACAGGGGAGGCAGACACGAGCAGGGGCATAGCGGCTAGTTTAGCGGTGCAAGAGAGCAGGGACACAATAGGCAACCTAATACAAGTAGGTGAATCGCCAAGGAGTCATGCCGTAACAGAGAGGCCACTAGGGGGGACCCCGCAGCTGGTATGCTTAAATGGAAATTGGGTATGGGTATCACCCGCGCCTCCACCCCCTGAAGGGGCGACAGGGCATGCTCAGATATGGGCAGGTCCCACGGTGGAACCACACCGACCCGGGGGTTTAAGTCGGGTATCTCACGATGCAAGACTTAGCCCATGGGGGAGTCAAAGGGGCGCAGAAGGCAACAACACAGGGGCTGCACAAAGGGTAGAAAGGGCTACTGAGGCAGATATGAGGGGAGAGATACCCACAGGAGCAGGCCCGGGTCTGAAAGTGCAAGAGACAGCCCGCCCGCCCCCACCGCCGGGTGGACCCATTCCTAGTGTAGCTGCCCCGTTTGGGGCCCATTTATTACCGGCAGTGAAGGAGAAGATAGTGAAGGGCGAATATGTGGACATTTACGCCCTGCTGTTCAGTGATCCGATCCTGGATCACACCGAACCCGAGGAAGGAAAGGAGAAGGAGAAGTTCAAACGACCCAAAGCCGATCGGAATTGGGCGAATTGGACCTCTGCCTTCGCAATATACATGGGGGTCATACTCCAATCCGACCCGAGCCGGGGGCTGGAACTCCATAAATACGCCGACATCGTGCGACGTGCTTATGGAACCGGGCCAGTCGGCGCATGGTTGCGCTACGACGAGGCCTTCCGCCACAGGGCGGCTACCACCCCCGGGCTGAGATGGGATGTCCATGCACCTGACTTATGGTTGGAGTGCATGGTCGACGTCACCAAGGCCCAAAGGGCTGATAGTGGCCACCCCTTGGTAAGGGGTGGCGTAGGGTGGGGTCAGGACTCCTTTCGGGGTGACAACCGAGGGGGTTCACAGAATAGTACAGGCCCCTGTTGGGAATACAATAAGAGGGGTCGCTGCAACAGGCAGACATGTAGGTATCGGCATACATGCTCAAACTGTGGAGGGGGACACTCAGCAACCAATTGTTATAGGCTGGGGCAGAAGGGCGGAAAAAGGGGTTATGCCCAAGGGGGTGGAGCCGGAAAAGCGGGCCCTAATCCTGCAGGCGGGGCACGTAACCCGAAAGGGCCCGACTCCAGTCAAAATTGAGGAGTTCGAAAGGGCATTACAAAGGCACCCGAATAGGGCTAGAGTTAATTATATAGTTCAGGGTTTTAAGTCAGGTTTTGTCATTCCAGCAGGCTTTGTTAGGCAGCAAACGAACGTAAAGAATCTGAGGTCAACGATAGGGATGGAAGAGATAGTGATGGCCAAAATTGAAAAAGAGATAAGGGAAGGACGGGTCATGGGCCCCTTTGAGTGCCCCCCCTTGCCCGACCTTGTCGTATCCCCTCTGGGTATTGTCCCAAAGAAAATAAACGGTGAATTCCGATTAATTCACCATTTATCCCATCCCCGGGGCAGCTCGGTCAATGATGCCATCCCCAAGGAGTTCGCAACCATAAAATACGCGTCCTTTGATGACGCGGTAGCAAAGGTAAGGGCCGCTGGTAAGGGTGCACTATTGGCAAAATGCGATGTAAAATCAGCATTTCGATTATTGCCGGTGCACCCGAACAGTTTCCATCTCCTTGGCTTTCAATTCCAGGGTGGCTATTACTATGACCGGGCTATGCCAATGGGTTGTTCAATTTCCTGTTCGGTTTTTGAACAATTCAGCACATTGGTGGAATGGGTGTTTGCTCGAAGGCTCAATGGGGGTTGTGTAACAAAATACTTAGATGACTTCCTCATAATCGGGGCGCCAAGGACGGGCGAATGCGCCGCCGCCCTACGATTATTCCAGGAAGTAGCTGTTGAGCTAGGCATTCCCCTGGCCCCCGAAAAAACTGAGGGGCCAACAACAAGGCTCACCTACTTGGGGATTGAATTGGACACCATCGATATGTCTTCAAGGTTGCCCGCGGAAAAACTAGTGGGTATTCGGAATAAGATATCCGATTGTTTAGGCTCCCGTAAGATTACCGTCCATGCCCTCCAGTCCTTAATTGGGAGTTTAAATTTTGCCTGCCGGGTGGTTGCGCCAGGGCGGGCATTTCTAGCCAGGTTATACGAAAAATTAAAAGGGGAATTACCCCCCCATTACCGCATCCGTGTCACTAGCGAAATGCGGCAGGACTTGAAGGTCTGGACGTCATTTCTTGAAAATTTCAACGGAGTAAGTTTTTGGAGAGAGCTATGGCTCCTTCAAGCTGATTTGCAGGTGCAATCGGACGCATCAGGAAGGGCTGGCTTTGGCCTATACTTTAGAGGCCACTGGTGTGCTGCCCCATGGCCCAGCGATTGGAAACACACAGGGATTACCAGGGACCTCACCTTTTTAGAATTATTCCCTATTGTAGTAGCAGTACTCTTGTGGGCCAAATCGTTTGCCAACCGGACTGTGGTTTTCTGGTGTGACAACTTCGCAGTTGTACATGTAGTTAACTCACTTTCCTCAAGGTCCCCGAGAGTTATGACATTGATACGGGCACTAGTTTTGGCAAGTTTGAAGGACAACATACTGTTTATTGCACGACACGTCCCTGGAATCGACAACGGGATAGCAGATGCCCTCTCTCGATTCCAGATGGACCGTTTTCGGGAACTCGCACCGGAAGCTCGTGCAGAACCGGACCTCATCCCAGAAGGGATCTGGAACCTTGGGAAATAGAGGTGCAGACCATCGTCAAAGGGGCACTTGCCCCTCGAACGCAGGCTGCATATGGTAGGGCCTTTAGGGATTTTCAAACATTCAGAACAGAAAAAGGGTGGGGGACGGGGTTCCCTGTTCAAGAACCAGAGGTTCTCCAATTCGCATTAGAACTACGTAAACGTGGGTTAGCTGTAGGAACCATAGCGGGAAAAGCCGCCGCTATTAATTTTGTGAGTAGGATGAAAGGGTTCCCACCACCAGACAAGGGGTTTTATTTAAAGCATATGCTGGAGTCATGGTCACGTCAACAGAATCCAGTACGTAAGCTTCGAGCCCCTATAACATCGCCTTTATTAATTCGAGTGATAGCTAAGCTAGTGGAAGTTTGCTACAACACCTACGAAGCACAACTCTTCCAAACAATATACGCTATTATGTACTTTGGTGGTTTTAGAGTCAGCGAAGTGGTCTGCAATTCGGCCAGAGATGGCTCCCTGACAGCTTTTTGTTTGGAAGACTTGGAAACAGTCCTTCCCCAAGTAATACTGCGGCTTCGCCGATCAAAGACCGATCAGAGAGGGCGGGGCCAAAGAGTCGAGCTGTATTCAGGGGGACCTCCAGGGATATGCCCGGTAACCCAGATGGAGAGATATATGCGAATCCGACCTAGTATCCCAGGTTTATTATTTATTCACCAGACGGGAGTAGGGGCCACCACGTACCAAGTAAAAACAATTCTTAGAGCAGCCTTAAAAAAGATCGGCCTACCAGCAAATGAATTTGGGACGCATTCCTTACGTATTGGGGCAGCAACCACGGCGGCAGCAGCAGGGTTACCTGAGGCCGCCATACAGGCTGTAGGAAGGTGGCGGTCAAAGGCATATAAAAAATACATCCGACCGTATCATCAATAATTGTCTCTGTTTATTCCTACTAGGACCCCGGGCCGGCAGGGCTGCTCGAGAAGAGGTGTGGATCATCGGCCACAGCCTCGTACGTTGGGCAGGAGTAGCAGCTGCAGCCTCAAAATGGGGTTCACAGTTAGGCCTTGGTAGAAGGGCACATATTAGATGGATGGGCAGGAGTGGATTGCGGTGGAGACAGCTCCTCCCTATGCTGCGAAGTTTGCAACAACAGCCGCCACCAGGAATTCTAATAATACACCTGGGTGAGAATGATTTACCTGACAGGAAAGGAGTGGGTTTAATTATAAACATAAAGGAAGATTTGTTAAGAGTTAAGCAGTGGTTTAGGGGGGTTCGTTTAATCTGGACAGATTGGGTGCCCAGGATTAATTGGAGTAGGGCCAAAAACCCAGGCCGTGTGGATAAAACCAGAAAGAACATAAACCGAGAGGTAGGGAAATGGATTAGATCATTAGGGGGTTCAAATATTCGCCATGTAGGGATAGTCCACACACGGCCGGAGCTATACAGAACCGACGGAGTTCATCTATCAGAGCTAGGGATTGAGATGTACCTAGCAGCTCTGGCTGGACATCTCGAAAATGTATTGGATAGGTAGGAGGTGGGGGTCGGGGTCGTTCAGGATTGACCACCCCTTTTTGGCAGGGGTCCAATATGCCAGTAAAAGTTTAATAGGTAGGTTGTTAAGATACTAAGAGTCATCTCACTAAGAGATGGGGAGATGGTACATGGTGTAATGATGGGCACAGCATGCACTGTGATCACGCTCCCTGGGAGTGGTGTTTTAACCAGAGTCTGCAGGGACATGCGCTGTCTTCGGACCTGGTGGACGCTTCACTTCTTACTCAAAACCCACAGTGGGTTAGTCCCCCCCTTTCGGCCTTGCCCTGTCGAAAGAGGGGAGGAGAATTGTTTTAGGATACTGTCAACGGAAGGCACGTCCGGGCAGTACACGAGTTAATAAGTTATCAGAGTTAAATGGCATATTGGACCCGATTGCAAGGTGCAATTCCCCACCTGCCTACAACTGATGATTTAATAAAGAGTGCGGCCAGTTTAACACCACATAAGTCTCTGTGTCTCATTGGGTGCGTCGACAAAACAACAGGGTGAGGGTTGTTTGAATGTGGGTTGGATACGAGGGTTTAAGTATTTTGAGAGGCTGAAAGGAAAACAAGTTTGGGTTATCTTTATGCTGCTTCTGAGTGTACGCCATACAGATATCTGGGACTGGTGGTGGGGTTCTTTTAACAGACTACTCCAGCAGGCCTTATTCAGCCACTCAGTTATATCCCTTCAAAGTCTTCTTGAGGGTGGCTGAGGACGGAGGCTGAACAAAGTTACCATGATCCATAGTATCCAGAGGCCTATTAAAAATGAACACTCATTCAAAAGTCACTCCCTACACCAACGTGCGTGGGTCTAAATGGGGACAAGATGCAGTTGGGATGGTGAAACAAATGGGGTGGAAGCACAGGGAGATAAAAATGACAGTTCTAGGCACACAAGGCTTTGTATTCCATTTTAGTCTACCTGCCCACTTACAGATTCATCCAAAACTTCTACCGACCAGCTACTGCCAGAGGCAAGGCACTGGACTAGAAGGGACACTATTCTGCTGCAACATTGATGAGACTGATGATAATAAATAGACCAATAACATACTCAAAGGAGAAGTTTCTGCTGAACTCCTGGCAGCTAACATTTGGCTGTGTCTTGAAGCCTGAGGTTTGAGCCCCCTATACAGTTTTATCCTAACTAGTATATCTGCAGGTAATTTATTTCTACAACTCCATAGTTTGTTTTTGAGCCCTTCTGTGTTTTATTGCATTATCTTGTGACAGGGAGTTCCATAGATTAATTATTCATTGTATTAAAAATATCCTTTCAGCACTTTGAAATTTTCCTCCATACTGCTAACAGCAGAGCAAATGCATAATGTTTCATAAGGTTAAAGTCAATGGACAACTTGAGTACATGTTTGTTCAGTTGAGTTAACTCTTTCCATGCCTGTGAATTATTTTTATAGCACCACTGTTCTCTGAACCTTTGTTGTTTTCCTATTCCCTCTTGAGACTGGACAGCCATAACTGGAACTCAACATGCATTGTGAGGGTGTGACATTTACTTTATTTAGTATTATACCATTTTCAAAGCTATTTCTAGCCCTTGATCATCCTAAACTCTTGCTTCTTATAGGTTTCTTGAGCTGTTAAAAAATGATGGCCCCCCCAGGCCTTTCTCCTATGAGGTTACAACTAGTCTGCAACCCATCACTGTGTATGATTATATTTCAGCTGTTCCGTCTGTTATCACAAACTTGTCTGCATTTATCTGCTGTCATACTGCTGAGGAGTTAGATGTTTTAAGATGATTTGCTTTGCTTGCTGTGTGTGTTTGTTTGCATGCACTGCTCTGCTTCCCCTCTCCAGACTCCCAGGCATGCAGAGGTCATTTTGTGGGCCCAACTGGGCATGATTACGCTTGTTTAAAATGACCCCTTGCTATTTTCCACCTTAATTGTCTGCACTGCCTAATTTTTAGGGAGGGGGGGGGGGGAATTGGGTGAAAAGGGCAAGCGTTTCTTTGCTTGTATTTTCCCTGAATTTTAAAATGTTTCCTTTGCACTGTTTGCAGTTTGGCGCAATGTGTCTTTTCTGGAAGAATGCCCTGCGTCATGTTATGGTGAGCATTTTAGGACTTCACATACTATTATTGGGTTTGGGTCTGCATTTTCCATACATTTTGCTTGTGGGCTATGCTGCCTGTGTATTTTAGATACTATATTTTTTTTAAATTGTGCCTTAAGTAAGGTACTTGAATTTTCTGTAATCTGGGGTATCCCCCCTTATTGTACTACTGTTTTCTCTCTGGTGCATTGGTGTCTCATATCATTGAACAGTGAGCATATTGCCTGCTGGTGGTTGTTTGCTTTCCTTGCCCTGTTTCTCTGGCTGTTATACTTAACAGGCACGTGTGCGTGTATGTGTGTTTCTCCTTTTATCTTCTTCCCTGAAGCTGTATAATTTCATATTAATTTTAAAATTCTGGTTGGCTCCACCTACCACTGGCCAGGTTCCACCTACCATCGTCCTGGCCCTATCCACTTCTGGCCCCGCCCTGAGCCCCACCAGCCTCAGAACCCACCAACTGGTTTATAAGTCTCGAGCCTTCTCAAGTCTTCTGTAAAAGTCCCGGCTCTCTCAGAGCCTTTCAGATAAAGTCTTTCTGACCTTCCTGGCCAACTCACAGTTCCAATGTCCTGGATAACTGCAGGATCACTCAACAGGTGATCTCTCATCTGTGGGTTGTTCTCTCAGCATTCTTCCCCTCTCTCCTCTTTAAATCTCCCGCTGCTCCATTTGGTATCAATGAGTATTGGTATCAATGAGCTATTCCATTGTCAGTTTCCGATTCACTCAAGCCTCCCTAAGTAACTCTGAGGATTTAATTACCCTTTCCCCGCAACCCTCTTTTATTGGTTACTTAGAGCAGAGTCCCCACTCTGCTACAACTCTACTTTGCTGAATAACAATGTAACTATTCTCATTTCTCTAGCACTGTTGGTATTCAAAGTACTTTATAGTCCTTATAACAAATCTGTGTGATAGGTCATTATTATTCTTATTTTACAGAGGGGGAACTGAGGCCTGAAAGATCATGGCTTGCCCAATGCCATATGAGTTCATCATCAACCCACAATTTGAACCCTGATCTCCAAGGGCCAAGTCCAACACTTTATCCACTAGACTACACTGGCACTATGATCTTCTTTTTATTTTATTTTATTTTTTGTCTAGTCCTTCCTCAGCTACTCTGCCTACTGTGTTTTTATCATATTATATCATGTTTAGGGGATGGTTCTCACAAGTGCTTTTGGGGAAGTTATATTTTGTATCTCATTTTAACCTGCCCTGTGTACCCAGAAGTAGGGGGTTAAACTGAGTATCAAGCAGAGGTACTTACTGCTGCAAAGAAGTGGGGAGGGTGATTTTTTTGTACAAGAGGGAGGTAATTGCCCCCTTACTGCCCCATAGGTACAGTTTCACTAGGGGCCAGAAGCCTGAAAGCCCCACAATGCATGTGGCATATATGTGCATCTCATGTAGGGACAGTGGTGGGGGCAGGATGAAGACACCCATTCCATCTTCTACACCAGGGACCATTCCCAATCTAGCTATGCCTCTGACCCTCAGGCAATAGAAACAAAGTAGTAAAGTAATACCTTTTTTTTGGACCAAGTACTGTTGGTGGAGGTATGCAAGCTTTCGGACCTCATCACAGTGTTCTTTATCATACCTCCACCAACTGGTTTTGGTCCAGTAAAAGATATCACTCTACTACTTTGTCTCTATTGCCTATATTTGGGACCAACACAGCAAACCCTACTTTCTCTACTCTGGCCCCCTGATCTCTTTAATCACGCCCGCCAGACTTTCTGCGTCCAGATCTAGCCCCTCTAGTTAGCCCCAGTTTTTGAAAACTATGCTCCTGGAGAATGTCTATGAACTTCCTGCTACCTGCATGCCCTTAGAACTGCTGACATAGGGTGTATAGCTATTAATCATAAGCTCTGTCACATGAATTCCTGGAATCTAAAATACTCCAGATCCTGATCTTGAAAAACCCTGTTGCATCATCTTGAAGGTAAACTGGCCGCTTGATAGACTGTGCCCAAACTCCCTTTAAAGTGCCAGTTTACCGTCTTTCTCAAGGTCCAAAACCCAGCAGTAACAGTTGTGATGGAATGGCCTTGCAGGGGCTCTAAGCCCCTTCCAAAACAAAAGAGGCTAACACATTAAGGATTTCAAATTAAGGAAGAAAATGATCTGTTTAATAAGGGATGAGGATTAGAGAAAAGAGAGTCCAGTCTGATCCTTGCTCACCAGATGTACCAGGCTTTCCACTCCCAGATGGGGCAATGTCCAGCACTCAGTTTATGTTTTCACAGGGGCCAATCCATGGCATAAGGATGACATCTTCAGTCTTTCCCCTAGAGACCTCGGAGTTCACAGTGGCTGGTGCTGTATGGTGGAAACCCGCTGTCCTTGGTCACAGCCTTGTAGTTCCCCAACACCCTTATCTTCAGGGCAGTTTCTCCCTTTTCCTGGGTAGCCTTATTTTAACTTCCCTGTGTACACCACACTCCACAACCAGTTTCCTGAGAGAGATCACTATCTCACACCTTCTCTCCCCACTCCTGGTTCCAACTGAACTCCTCATTTGAACCTCCCCCACCCCCCACATTCCATTCCAAGGCTCAGCATGAGCCAACCTTCCCCTTGGTCTTCCACCATGATTCAGACTCTGTTACACTAGTACTGTACTGAATAAGTCAAATATTAGGGGTGGGAATATTGGTATCGGATAAATCCAATACACCCGATAATCAGGTGTATCAGATTAATCCGATAATCTGATATTTACCTGTATCGGCATACCAGATTTTTAACATTGGCCACTTTACCAGTTTTTTTACATTGCGGCCATTGAAGTCAATGGTCGCAATGTAAAAAAAACCAGTAAAGCGGCCAATGTTAAAAATCCAGTATACCAATATCGGTAAATCCGATACCGAGGAGATCCGATACCAGTAAATCCGGTATCCAGTATTCTCCCTGGTGTCCCATCCCTATCAAATATAAAGAAAGGTTGCATATTCAAGTCACATATCACAGCTTTCAGTCACTAAGCGACTGGAGGTTGTATATGTATTGGATTTGACATATGTAGCCTCCAGAAAAGGAAAGTGGTTTCTCCAGATACAGCCAAGCAGCCATAAGAACAATCTTTGCAGTGGTCAAAAAAGAGACAAAGTTGCAAAGTGCTAGCCTGTGGTAGCAGTTACTAGATGAGAAGAGGGGAATCCAAAAATATGGCAAGAACTGGCCAAAGTCAAGCCTGTATTCAGTTGTGTCACAACCTGAGAAAGACAGAGAGAGTCCAGAGTAAGCAGGAAGAGGCAGAAGCTAAGAAAAATCTCAGGGCTTTAAACAGTCCATTGCCAAGATTGAAAAAGCTATAAACCTGTGGACCTGCCAGGCAAGGCCTGCTGCTGGAACAGAAATAGGGGAGTCAAGGTCAGAAGAAAAATCAGAGGGATCACAACACAAAGATTAACAACAACAACAAAAAATAAACACATTTGCAAAAGAATGCTTTTCAAAGAATTTCCAACTACTGAGCCTAAACAATTTTGTGGCTTATTTAATTCAAGTTGACGAGGAGGAAAATCAGTGTTTGTAGCTAGAAATCATTATTTTCCTAGTTTCAATCTTCCATGTAGTGCAAACTGCAGAAAGATCCCCTCTTATTCCTGAAACACCTGTGAGAGTCAACCATTCCATCAATAAGTGCTACATAAATCAATTGTTAGGCCACAGCAACACTACAAACACCTTGTGGCTTGTTCTTTCAGCAGCAGAACATATTCCTACACCAGAGATGCTGCCAGCTGCAATCATACATTATACATTTTGACAGGATTACTATAGAACATATACAGTGCAAAAACCCTAGCAACTCAAATGCCATGCTATGCTTCTGTGGTAAGTGGAACAAACAGGGAAAAATATTGTGCAATATTTTATAAGAAATGCAACATATTTAAAGTCTTGCTATGCAATGTTCTCATCAAAGGAACATAACCAGTAATGTTCCATAAGCATATGGTGTCATTCATTCATTCATTCATTCATTCAATTTTTACCCCACCTTTCCTCAAAGGCTCAAGGTGAATCAGGAGTGGTTTTGATCAGGTGTGAATGCCCCGTGTTGGATGACTGAAGCTTTTATGCATGTTTTCAAAGGCGATTGACCGAGCTTCAAAATCTAGCCCGATCAATCGTCCTTGTAAACTTGCATAAAATCTTCAATCACCTATCTCAGGCATTCACATCTGATCAAAGACACTCCTGATTTGTATGTGTCCCCTCTCCTGAGCTTCTAATGACCCATTTGCCCAGGTGTGAAAGTGGCCTCAGGCAGATCTCCAAGATGAGAGAGTTCCATAATTGTGGAGCAGCCACCAGGAATGCTTCTCTACATACCCCCGCGAACCTCACAGGAATTTGGACACTGAGAATGAATGTTGCATGTGCTGGGACTTTTCAGCTAGTTCCCTAAGAGCACTTTAGCACCCCTATAGGGACTGAGACTGCTTTTAAATGAGGCGCTTAAAGCATCTCCAAAAGATAGGCAGGGAGAGAAACCTGCTCAGGGGGGGCGGATTAGATGTTCCCCCACGCTACCGGAAGTGACGTTGCTCCCATTCTAAGCAGTGGCCACCAAGAACAAGAGTAGTTTTGAAGATGTGGCATTGTAAAACCCTTGTTTACAACGCTGATCTTCAAACCTACACTTGTTCTCGGCAGCCACTGCTTAGAATCGGAGCGATGTCACTTCTGGTAGCGCGGGGAATGTGACTTCTGGTAGCGCAGGGGAACGTCTACCCCCTCACACAGGTTTCTCTCCCTGCGTATCTTTTGGAGGTGCTTTTAAGTGCCTCATCTAAAAGTGGTTTCAGACCCTATAGGGGGTGCTAGAATACCTGTAGAAAACTAGCTTAATTGTCCCAGCATGTGCAATTTCCGTTCCCAATGACGTTGCTCCCATTCTAAGCAGTGGCCGCCGAGAACAAGCATAGTTTGAAGATGTGGCTTTGTAAAACCCGTTTTTACAATGCCGCATATTCAAACCTACACTTGCTCTCAGCAGACACTGCTTAGAATGGGAGCAACATCATTTCCAGTAATGTGAGGGAATGTCGACACCCAGGCCCCCCCTCCCCACGCACACACGCAGGTTTATCTCCTTGTGTATCTCCTTTTGGAGGCACTTTTAAGCGCTTCATCTAAAACCGGTCTGAGGGGCAGCCTGGTTACAGTGACCACTTCTGGCCCCTCTCCGCACTCTTGTTCTCACTGGTGCACATGTAACGTCCACCTTAAAAATTCACCATGCCATTTTCAAACACACGTTCTCCCAGCTCTTCCTGGTTAGCAGTATGTGCCTGACACTTGCACTTTCCCAGTCATTGCATTTTCCATAATGACCTGCAGAGGATTACCATCACTGAGGCCATGGCTCAAACTGACAACCAGGCAACAACCAGTACCACTACCACAACCACATAATCACAGTCGCTCTGACAACCTATCTACCCACCAATGCTGCCTTCCTTGAACTGGGGAAGAACCAAGACCTTCATAACTCTGTGGAGGAAGCAGAAGGTTCAAACACCCTGGTGAAGTGCTACCGGAATTAGGTGGTGTGTCAAGAGATCACAGTTCAAAAGGTGCATCAGGGATACACCCGGGACATAACCAGTGCCAGCAGTGGGCCACGTGCTTGAGGGCATGACTGCAAAGAGATCTGGGACAACAATTTCATCTTCAGCTGAGGGAGGCAAACATTACCCTAATACAAGCTTCTTCACTGTTTCCTCAGAGTGGATGGAGCCATCATTACATCCTGATTGCATGGCTGTGACTTTGTGAGGTGACAGAGACAGGTGGATATGACTCCCTCACTATCCACTCCTGCTGCAACAGCTCCCACTGTGAAACACCTCCAGTCCAAAAAAAAATATAACAAAAATAACCTAGCTATGTCATTCAGATCTAGTAGAAAACATTTGGTTGTATTCCCAACTCAGCTTAAGACATACCTCAGAAAATATGACAATACACGGATCAAGCATACCATCCTTTACAACCACATAGTTTTGTAGACATAGAACAGTTACATGATAGAAAATTTGTGCCTAAAACTTTTGTCCCAGAACCCTTTGAAAATTCACAAAAAGTATCCAGTCCAGATAGATAGATAGATTTTCAACACATACTTCATGTGTATTGGAGTTTGTTTTCTTTCCGATTTTGTGAGAAGGGGCAGAAAAAATTGATTATTCAAAGTACATATTAATGGATTGGTGACTTGTACGTTCTATAACAGAGGTTCACAAATGGTGGATTGTGACTCCATGTGGGAGTCATACTAGGGCTTTGTTGAACAGCCCTTCTGTTTTCAAGGAAATGTTCTGTGAAAATGGAATGGCTGGTGAAATTCCAATCAAAATTTTTGATCGGAATTCCATTCATTTGTTTTGCACGTGCACAAAATGGCACCCAGCCATATTTGAAACATGCAAAATGGTGGGGGCCATAATGATGCTGTCATTTTTTGCATGAGCAGAATGGCCAGTTGCCATTTTGTGCACGAACAAAAATCGGAACCATCTTTCATTCTGATTTTTGTTTGCTCCAGTCAACCAACTGGATCCATCAAAAACAGAATCTGAGCAGAAACAGACTTTCACCTCTGGGTTATACAGATGGAGTCATAGATACATACTGGGTCATATAGATGGTGCAACAATAATGAAATTTGATGCTACATCTGTCTTTGTTGTTCCTGGGATAATGCATTTTTATTTAAGGCTGCTTTCAGATGCTACAGGCAGGGGTGGAAGCTTTCATAATCACCACCTCAGCTCTGTAATTGCGAGGATTAGCACCCAACAGAATACACTAATATCCTTTTGGGGGCATAAGAACACCCATACATGATCAGGTCCCCAAATGTAGCCTTTACAAGGGCGGGTGTTCTCGTGAGCTACAAGGGGATTAGTGAATTCTGACGGGCGCTAATCCTCACAAATGGAGAGCTGTGATGGCAATTGCAAAAGTTCCCACCCCTCCACTGTAGCATCTGAAAGTAGCCTAAGTCTCAAAATGGGGTCACACAGGCAAAAGGTAGGGGAACTCCTGTTCTAGAATTTCTACTGACTTAGAAGAAAACAAATCAATCTATAGTTTATGATACTAAGGAGTTATCTAAAATTGGGATTTAAAAAGAGAAGGATGACAAATTCCAGGAGATAAAATGCCATATCCCCAACCTCCCAAAAAGCTTCCAGTTAAATATTTTAAAATTCAAGGGGCTTGAGAGTCCCTTTCTCCCACCCCCCACCCCGACATACCTTTTCAACACAAAAATTTCCTTAGTGTGAAATTACTTATGTCAAAATATGCTATTGGGACTCTTTCCACTTGATAAGTTAATTTTTCCAGTTTCTAGACTGAGGTGAGAAGTTTCCTTTAGTGTCACCTCATTATGACTTTGGAATTTTTTCCCTTCAGTTAATTGTCCTGACAACTACATTTAAGGGGACTCAAACTTTGACAGTTATAGACTAGCTGCACAAAGCTTACTGCTTTAACCAACTACTCATTCAAGTGTTTCCCTCCTGAGAGCTCTGACATTTTCTATGCAAACTTTTGAAGTCCCTCTGCTACTTCTACCCGTCACATTGGAGGTTTAATATAAGCATACACAGTATTTGTATCTTGAACTGTGCCAGTCAAACATGCTGCCTTGCTATTATCTACTCTGTAAAAATGAAAGCTAAAGGGAGATTTTGAGGGAACTCACAAACTTAATTTTATCTTAATGTATTCTTTTGACTAATCTTTTTCCACAGATGCCTGGTCTTTAAACTGTTGTTACATAACTCAAATTCAGTTACCATTAAATAACATTAGGGAAAAAATCTTATTCCTAGTATAGACTAAAGGGCAATCCACTGAAATAGATGGAGACTTGTTCTCATGAGTACTTTTATAAAATTCTGTGTGTGTGTGTGTGTGTGTGTGTTAGTGAGGTTAAAGAAAGGTATGTAATCTCTACAAATAAGTGGGGTTAAAGTTAGGGGGTAGGTTCCTACTCTGGGCAAGGTGTATGGGAGAAGGAATACAGGAGTGAAGGGAGATAGTAGTAGGGATGGACGAACAGAACCGAGTTCGGAAATTCGGTTCTGTTTGAAAATTGAGTTTGGTTCGGTCGACCGAACTATTCAAGTTTGGTCCGAACGCTGAACTTCTGAACAGAGTTCGGAAATTCAAACCCCATTGAACTAAATGGAATATTATTTATTTTATTTATTTATTTGTTATATTTATTAGCTGCCCTCTCATGCCCATGGCATCCCGGGGCGGCTTACAACACTAAAAACAACAACAATAATAAATTATTAATTTTAAACATTTTTTAAAAAACATCTCCCCCCCACACCTACCCCTCCCCTCTGAAGGCCTGGGTGAACAGCCAGGTCTTGCAGGCTTGGCAGAACACCAACAGACCTGGAGCCAGGCGAGCTTCCTCCGGGAGGGAATTCCAAAGTCGCGGCCCAGCCACCAAGAATGCCCATTCCATTGTGGGCCCCCCGCCTAACACGGGGGACCTCCAGGAAAGTGCCCCCAGTAGACCGCAGGGATCGCTCTGAGACAGGGAGGGCGAGGCAGTCCCCGAGGTATGTGGGGCCGAGACCATGTAGGGCTTTATAGATCAAAACTAACACCTTGAATCTGGCCCGGTGCTGGGCTACAGGAGGGCAGACCCCCCCCCAAAGGAGCCAGCACCCCCTTGCCCTTCCCACCACTATCACCTCCGTCTTATCGGGATTAAGTTTCAGTCTGGTCTGCTGCATCCAATCCACCATGGCCTCCAAGCATTGGGAAAGTATTGAGACAGCAGGACCTGGGTCAGTTGAAAACGAGAGGTACAGCTGATTATCATCAGCATATTGGTGACAGCGCACCCCGAACCCTCTCACAATCTCCCCCAGGGGCTTCATATATACATTAAATAATAACGGATACAGAATCGAACCCTGCGGAATGCTGCAGATCAAGGCCCGGGGGCTTGATGTTGCTCCGTGGGTGGGTGTGGGTGGAGATGGGTGTTGGCTGGGAGCAAACATTCACACTCACCAACACCCACCAAAAGTGGCAGTTGGCCGGTGGGTGGGGAGAATTTTCCTGGGTGGAGATGGGTGGGGGCATCTGTGTAAATGCCATTTTCGGTGGGTGTTGGTAAGCGTTTGCTCCCGGTCAACACCCATCTCCACCCACACCCACCCACGGAGCAACCAGCAGTCCAAACTGGGTGGAGGCATCATGTGTGCACAGGGCCCATGGTGATTGGCTTCAGTGGTGCCCTGCAACATGTATAATAAAATGTAACACCCATTTTATGGGTGTTAGAGCGTCTGTGTAAAAAGGGCCTTAGTTACTCTGCATTAAAGTGTTCATGTATACAAGGCCTAGGTGACTTGTTATTTTTGTCAATGAAACTTATGCTCCCAAGTTATTTAGGTACTCTCTCAAAAAATCTACCTACTCTAGCTAATGAGACTCACTGATAACATATACTTGTATAGCCAGTTAAAACACTTTATGTAATCACTATTTATCCCCAAGGAAAACTATTGCGTAAGCTCTCTTGCTCCATAATTTCCTTTCTACATGCATTGGAATTTAGCAAACTGGAAACTATTGGAAACAATTTCAACTACTGGAACTATTGGAAGCACTGGAGTTTAGCAAACTGGAAACCAAGAGAAACTATTGCGTAAGCTCTCCTGCTCCATCCTTTCCTTTCTACATGTGTTGGAGTTTAGCAAACTGCCTTGTTATTCCTTTCCACCTCAATTTGCAGTTGAGTAGAAAATGCATTGTTGAAACTTAAGACCCACCTACATTATCAAAAGCTGGTGCTATATCAGCAGCCTTCTCTCTGATCAGCACATCTTCAGCCTATTCAGAAGTAATGAATCAGGATGATCTCCTGTCATATTTAATTTTGAACAATTTTTGGTAGCTTCAAACATCCTGAAACTTCAAACAAGACTATTTCTAATACAAAGTCCATTTTAAAAAGTATGTCTTCCTGAGGGCTCTTTCATCTCTCTCTTTCTGAGCATAGTCTATGTTTAGGCTTTATTTCAAAATACCTCACCAGAGGTTTGCTGAGATGCATAATTTGATGCCTGAGTGCCTCCTTATCAGAAAATGCTACCTTGCTCTCCTGTCCTCTAATTCTAACATATGTGGTTTATCATTTCAGGGCTTATGATCATCACTGAGATCATCTCCAGTAAATTATTTTCAGTGTGAAGCAAATTGTTTCTTATGGACGACTGGTCCTAACAGCTGTATTTAGGTGACTCATTTTGACAGTTTGAGATTTCCTATTAAAACTGCTTCACTGATGGGATGTATGCAAGGTCTATATCTGTTGACTTTAAAAAAAACAAAAACAAACCATGTAGAGGTCAATTCTTCCTTTAGAAGTATACCATGGCATTTATTTCACAATCTTAAGTAAGGGAAATTGCAATGACACTGTTCCAGAATAAAACATAAGAACAGCCATACCCAACCAGAACAGTGGTCCATCTAACCCAATATCTTGTGCCCCACAGTACTGGCTGCTGCATGGGAATTGTACAGACACTCACAATTTCCAGCAGACAAGAGATTTAAGAACACCCTGAACTTAAGACTGCACCTGCTGATCACCTTGGCTAACAGCCATCAATAGACTTATCCTCCATAAATTTATCTATGTACTATTTGAACCAAGTTACACTATTGACCTTCACAACATCTCATGTCAAGGAGATTCACCTGTCGCTAGTGCACTGAGGGAGAAAAAAATCCTATTGTTTCAAACTTGCTGTAAGGAAGGTGAAAAAACTGCCGGTCATATAAGCCAAACGATGCCAATAGAAAAATTCCTCCTGGTCCCTTTAAACAGGCGACCGGCTGTGCCCACAGTGCTGTGAGTAGGGTGGGTGGGCAGGTGTTTACTACTGCTCTGGATGAAGCATTTAAGTGCTGCTCAAGGCCAGAGTGGTGAAAATGCCGCCCACAAGTGCCGCAAGGCGGGACTTGCTTTGCGCTCCAAAAGACTGTTGCCCCTGGCAACCACATACATAGGCGATTGCCAAGCCTGCAGCAGTGGCTCACCTACCAGGGTGCCTGCCTTCTTCCTTTAATGGGGGCAGGACAAAGTCCTCTGCCCTCCACAGCACTGCTTAAGCCAGTAGGGGAGCAAAAGGAATTGTGATTAAGGACTGCAACTGGAAGTCGCATCATCTCTAGGCTGGACCACAATCCTGATCGATAAGGTATATTTTGCATATTTATTTATTTATTTTTATTTTCTGAATTTCTACCCCACCCCTCCTGCGAATATGTCTCCATTGATTTCTGGGGCCATGAGATTAATATTTAAGGCTCAAAATGAGTTCATCCAGATAAAAAAATTGGAAAGTACTGGACTATACAGTGAAGGGATTACCTATCAAAATGCAGACGTTCTTCCCTGAATGAAAATAAGAATGCATTATTTGGAATCCTATCGTGTATAATAAGGCTTGTTACACATTCTCATTGGAGATGCAAATGATAATCCTGCTTTACCTGTTGATGTTGATGTTAATAGATGCCTAATGTTTTTTTGTTCTATTCTTCTCTTAAAGCTCCAAGGATTTTTATTATGTTTTGGAAGTTCTTGCTTCATGTGAACAGCAGCAACCAAAGACAGAGGAAACAATCCCTTCTTGGTAAACACAAAAAGAAAAGGAAAAAGAAAAGCAAGAGCATGGATAGCTTATGCATTGACAGAAGGTGAAAGAGAAAAGGGGAGGAAACACAGGGGTCCAAACAGAGAACAGATGGATAGAAGATAAACTAAAGGGAATAAGAATAAATGCAGTTACTGTGTGCCATTATGTTTTACCTCTTTGAGAACAAACCTCTGGCTGTTTAGTGCTGGTACTTAGGATCACTCTGAGTCTCATCTACTTCAATGGGACTCATGCCCACGCAAAATGCTGGCTCTGGTGCTAAACTGCTGAAGGATCAGACTGTACATTGTCCATCCTACTTTCTCAGTTATACCCTTCTCTCTTTATTCTCCAATCCTTTTCAGAGTTAACTTCCTCCCACTGCCTATTTCTACTCTCTCTTTTTAATGATGCTAAAACCTCTCTGCGACATATACCCTTCCTTTGCCCTTTTCTGTTCCACATCAGTGTTTTAAAAATAGATTTGAATATCATCTCCTCTCTGTTCGAACCACTGTTCCCTTTAATTAGATGCAGCTTTAAAAGAAGAGTGTGACTTTTCTTCTGTTGACGTGCCCTGCCACCAATGATCCACAGGTAGCATTCCTCGTTCATTCTTCACTCATGTGCAATTGCTGATGACCAAGCATAGAGCCTAACTTTCACTGATACACTCATGGAGATATATTATTGAGGTTACCTTATTAAAAGCTCTTTCTCATTTTAATTTCCATACATTTTATAGCCTAATCAGCTCTTATATCATCCTTCCCTTATCTACAACAGCCACATGATTGCATCATTTGATGCAGAAGCCACACACACCTGTCAAATAATCCACAGTCTGATGATGCATTACAGAAAGGAGTGGGAATCTATCTGAAATATTATTTGACCCCAAAGAATGCCACCAGGGAAGCAGCACTGGTGGCCCAGGGAGCTCATGTCCAGGAGCCACCACTTCTGATGCTTCCGACCTTTAAACAAGGAGCCACCGCTTCTGATGCTCCCTGACTGTGCTGCTGCATAGCGTGTCCTGCATGGTGTGTATTACGCTTTGTGAAGACAAAACCATTTCTTTCAAATCTAAGTACCATTACAAGAACAAGAGCCACTATTATTGTAGAAAATCAACATTTTCCAGGAAACTCTTGTTACTCCAGTTTTTTTAATCCAAACCAATTCAAAGGATGGCTGGGGAATTATCTTTGCTGCCAGGGGTGGAGCATTAACACCCAAGTCCAGGTGCAGACCCACCCCTCCCTCATTAATCAACTGAGGGTCAGCTGGCCTATGGTCAAGTCAGATCATAAGATAGAGGCAGCACCAATGCTGGCTTAAATAGCCAGGTCACACCTGGGTAGTCCTCTTTGTTCAACTGCCCAGGGCTAACTGAAAGGTTCAAAAGGCCAGTCAAGACAGACAATAGTGGTATGTTCGGTAGGGGTGGGACTACCGGATCATCCGGTATCCAATACTGCTGGTATCTGGTGTACCGGAAGTATCGGATTAAACCCGGTAATCTGGCCTGTTTACCGGATTCCCCCGTACCGGATTTTTTACATTGAGGCCATTCAAATGAATGGTCGCAATGTAAAAAAAAAAACACCAAAAAAAACCTCACTTTACTTTCCCTCCCCAGTCCAGGCTGTGCGGGTGGAAGGGGGGACACCCTGCCCAGCCTGGCTTAAAAATTTTTTTTTCCCCCCTGAAGTCCCTGCTAGTGCGGGCTCTGGGCCACCGCCGGCGAACCGGAGCCTGCACCAGCAGGTACGATCCCTGGGGTGGGGGGTGGTTTAACACACACCCCACCAGAGGGATCAGATCACCCTACCCAGTCCTACCTCCCCACCCAGGGATCGCCTACCTTGCGCTCCGGGTGGCAGTGGCGGTGGTCCGACTTCGTCGGCTTCAGTACTGGCTGTGGCTGCCGGCTTCAGCGCTACTAGGCCTTCTGGGGAAACCCGGAAGTTCACCGGAAGGCCTAGTAGCGCTGAATCTGGAAGCCACAGCCAGCGCTGAAGCCACCGGAGTCGGGTTGCCACCGCCACCCGGAGTGCAAGGTAGGCAATTCCTGGGTGGGGAGGTAGGGTGATCCCTGGGGTGGGGGGGTGTTAAACCACCCACCACCCCAGGGATCACCCTAGTACCTGCTGGTGCAGGCTCTGGGTCGCTGGCGGCAGCCCGGAGCCCGCACTAGCAGGGACTTTGGGTAAAAAATTTTTTTGAAAGCCAGGCTGGGCAGGGTGGGTGGGGGGTGCCCCCCTTTCCACCCGCACAGTCTGGGAGGGGGAGGGGGAGGTTTTTTGTGTTTTTTCCATTGATTTCAATGGGGGGGAGTGGAAACAGGCAATGGCTGCAGCTGCTTCCCTATCCCTGCCTGCACCTTCCGCATCTCATGGTGCCTTCCCCAGTCACAAATACTGCTTCCCCAGGAGCTTGTTTAAAGGCAGGGGGCATCAGAAGTGGTGGCTCCTGGGAATGAGCTCCCTGGGCTACCAGTGCTTCTCCCCTGGGGGCATTCTTTGTAGGTATGTGCAAACAGAACTCAGTTCAGAAATTCGGTTTGGTTCAAAAATCAAGTTCAGTTCAGTCGACCGAACTATTTGAGTTCAGTCAAATTTCAAACCGAGTTCATACATTCAAAACTGGGTTTTTTGGTCTTCTGAACTGGTTTGGATTCGACCAAACAGTTCGGTCGAATTTGACTTTGGTTCGAAAGTTCGGTTCGGTCAACTGAACTATTCAAGTTTGCTCCGAACTCCGAACTTCCGAACCGCGTTTGCACATCCCTAATTTGAGGTCAAATAATATTTCAGATTGATTCCCACTCCTTTCTCTAATGCATCATCAGGCTGTGGATTAATATTTGGCAAGTCTATCTCTGCATCACCTATCAAATGGGCAAACACTAGTCTGTCCAGTTAGTTGGCTGGGCTTGTGTGTAGTTTGAACCATTAATATTAAGGTGATTTATGTCACAGTTCTCAAGCCAGTACCAGTGCAGCCAGTGAAACTGCAGATTAAAACCACGATCCATAAACCAAAAATTTGGGCTATAATAGGACTACTCCAGAATAAGTGGCTGATGGGTCTTTTTAGTAAAGCATTTGGCAGGCAGGGATGTGGATTAGGTGGAAGGTATTTGGGTGGTTGGGCTGGGTAGGGTTTTTGTTGGTTTCTATTTGAATGTCTTGTAATTGTATTTTATGTTTTTTTGTGAGCTATCCTGAGCCTTCGGAGAAAGGCGGAGTAAAAATGTAAATAAAATAAATAAATAGCTTGTGACATAAGTGACTTGAGAATTACAGCCCTGGTAGCAGTTGGCCCAGCCATCAGCTGGTACAAATAAACATTGGTAAATTGAAGACAGTGGAGGAACTCTACCAGTTTATACCAGCTGATCCACAGTCTCTACCCTAGGAAACACTGGGGAGATTTTCCTTCAGCACAAGAAACAAGAGTGCTAAATACAACATCTAGGGCCACGTTCAGATGAAGAGAGGTAAACCAAAGTAACTACTTCAATTTAAATTGAAGTAAACCAGTAAGTAAAGTAAACCAAAGTAACTACTTCAATTTAAGTTGAAGAAACTACTCCACTCTGGAAGCATTCAGATTAACAATGTAAACCAAAGTAACTAATTTGTTAATTATCTAACACATCCAAACACTACAGAAGTGCAATAATTACTTTAATTAAAGCAAAGTAACTGCACTACTCCAGTTGTGTTTGGTTGAACAGTGTAAACCAAAGTAGTACTGCGGCAATTTCTCCCCAAGCTGAGATGTAGTGATGGCTGAACAGTGGTATCAGGCTGATAACTGTTTATGTGACCACTTACTTCAAAATGCAAACCAAAAGGGAGCATGTACTTTTGTTTTTTCAGGTGTACATAGTTCTATTCTGATTCCTATTCCTGAATAATGTTGGTTTGATGCTCGGTTGGTCAGGAGTAAAACCAAAGTGAGACTCAGCTATATCAAATTAACTGTTCATCAGAACATGACCTAGACTGTTCTTTGTATATTTCATTCTGAGCCTAAGATGAAATCTGTTTTCCATGATGTGCTAATGCTTCTATCAGTCTTTCCTTTCAAGACAATTCTTTCCTCCAAAAGCTCCCCCCGGAGCATTTTCCACAAAATCTTTCCTTCAGTGAACGAAATCAACCTGGAGTGCAGGCCGTGCCAGCTCCCCCCATGTGTATGTGTGTGGTGGGGGGACAGGGTGGTTGTTGAATGAAAAGGGTTTGTGGTGTAATGTTGATCAGCATGGGTTGCTTGTGCTGCAGACCCTTTCGCATAACACATGCATGTGCACACACACACGTTAGTTGAAAAGGGCTACACTCTGTATTGGCTTTCCGTTCCTGGCAGAGGTGTGTGTGTGTGTGTGTGTGTGTGTGTGTGTGTGTGTGTTAAGTCAACATGTATACAATGTATTTCTACCAGATGGTAGCAGCAAAGAATGCACAATTTAATTACAGAATCATTGGTTTTGAGAAGTAACTGCTTGTCTTGTATTGAATGGAGGGGTTATGTTAAGAGTACATTCAAATTCATAAAGGAAACAATCGATGGGTGGTAGGTTCCAAATGTCGCACTCTTTGGGGGCGGGCAATGGACAGAGGTAAGCCCAAGGTTTGAAGTTACAAGGTTTGAAGTTATAAGTTAGAATAGCATGGGTAGCAGCATCTCCTTCAGAGATGGGAAGGTCCATGGCATAGTCACCACAGTGTGGCCCACTGTATGGCCAACCCGAAGGGAGAGACGAACGGCCGCACCTGCTTGGAGGAGCATCTGCCAAACAGTGGGTAACGGTGTTCTCAACCTTTGCTGAAATTAACCCCAGAGATGGGGCAGGCACAAACAACCCGCCTGGCCTGGGAAACCTGGGGGACGAGGCAGGGCGTAAGTTAATAGCAAAGAAGGAACAGGAGGTTACCCTCTCGATTTAATGGGAAATGGGAAAGAGGTACGCACAGAGTTCGGGGACCGAGAGGAGAGGGGTTGTTAATTAGTAGTTAGTAGGGTTATTAGAGATAAGGACCCCAGTTCAGGAAGGGGGGGAGGCAGGAGGTGTGCCCCCATCCCCCCTTTTTGTTTGTTAATATTAAATAAAGAGTGCGGCCATTGAGCGTGTCCTCGTCTTCATTTGGGGGGTGCGCCGACAATGGGCAGGCCATAACACACAAAACACATCAAATAAATATAAAATAAAAATAACAGAAATATAAATGAAATCCAGTAAAAATATAAAACTCCCATAAAAAAAACCCAGCAAGCCCTAAAACCTACCCTTGCCCAAATGCCGAGCCAAATGGGAAGGTCTTCTGCCTCTGGAAGACTCTCAGGCTTGAGCTTAGGAGAATATGCAGGGGAAGGGATCCTAACTGCCTAACTGCTGGGAGCTAACAGATACCATCAATTATCTCTTTCTGCATTCAGTTAACACTGACTACATTGCTACCCTCCTCTGCTACCACCCTTACCTCATGTTTCTTGCTCTGTAAACTGTCTTTGCCCCTTCTCCCATATTGCCCCCTATGTCTGGAACTCCCTCCCTGAATAGATTCAATCTGCTTCTTCCCGGCCTTTAAATCCTTCCTGAAAAAACTTCTTTCTTGAGGATTTACCTAACTCCTCATCTCCACAGACTGCTCGCTAATGCTCCGTCACTTGTTCCTTCATCAGGAATTGTTCTTTTATGAAGGTCCCCGGCACCTTCTCCCCTTTAACTAAGCTAAGCATGTGCACCTGTAACTTCTCAACTTTGTGAATGTATCTGTGTCTTTCCCTTTCCTTGTTTCCCCTCCCTTGTCTTTCCTCCTAGACTGTAAACCCCTCAGGGCAACAACTTGTCTCTAATTAATAATGATTATTCAGTGTCAGGCCCCTTGCTTAATATTAACACATACATATGCTCTTCAAGTCTCTTGGTGTATAGCGGTCACCTCCTGCAACCACTTATCCAGGGCCTCATTCTGAAGAGACTTTGGGTGTAACTTTAAAAGACTATTGAAACTTATGTGCCAACACAGATAAGCTCAAATAATACTGCTTCTCTAAAGTCACCCGCAGAACAACCAGCTATTCTTTGATAGCTTCAGCCTTCAATCATAGCTCATCTTGAACAATTTATTTCTCAGCATACATCTGCTGGGTTGAGTCTGACCTAATTTACAGTCTCATACAGTCTATGAGTAAAGTCACACTTGAACAATTTCTTAAATGAATGCAAACTGATAATGTCTGAAGCCTACTGTTTCCCAGTACTTACAGAGATTTGGTGTGCTAACAAGGTTATAGGTAAAGTATTATATGGCTTTGTTCCCATCTTCCAATTAAGATACTTGCATCTCCCGCATGGGTTAACCCTTTTCATTGTCTCTGTAATCCAGGGCTGACCCATATAAAACCCACATTGCTCTTTGCCATTTCATGGCAACCTGAACCCAAACTACACAAAGATTATGAGGTCCATATCAGACCATATAGACTGTAAGAGCTGAAACTTCGGTTGGTCCATGCTGACTTTATAAATTCTGCATCAAATCACCAGACTATACAAATGAGTTTTTTCTTGGAAATTTCTGCCTTCAGAAAACTGGCAGAGAAAGTTGCACTCCTTCATTAAAGGGGGTGAGGGGTAGGGATGTGTGAACAGAATGGGGTTTGGATGTTCGGCCGTTTGGCCTGAAAACCTAGTTCAGGCTCGGGGGTTCAGTCCGGCGGAGTTCGGTCCCGCCGAACATTTGGTGGAGTTCGGACGTGCTGGGAGGCTTGGGGTGCTCCCGGGACCCCCAGGGGTGCCCGTAGTGGCATGGCAGGCCACCGGAGACCCAGCAGCAGCAGCAGAGTCTGGGAAGGCTTGGCGCTTGACACCCTGGGTTGCCTCAGAAGGCAGGCTCGGCGCTTGGCCCCTGGGGGTGCCCGTGGCAGCATGGAAGGCTGTCAGAGACCCAGCAGCAGCAGCAACAGCAGAGACCGGGAAGGCTTGGCGCTTGGCACCCTGGGTTGCCCCGGAAGGCAGGCTCTGCGCTTGGCCCCTGCGGGTGCCTGTGGCACCAGGGCTGGCTGGCTGAGACCCAGCGGCAGCAGCAGCAGAGGCCGGGAAGACTTGGGGCTCAGTGGCTGGCCTGGCACCTCTACTTGGCCGGGCATTGCAGGCTGGCAGGCCTCCTGTTCTCCTTGCTCTATGCTGGCTGGGTTCTCTATTTCTAGTTGCCATCATGGCAGGTGGTGGCTGACTGACCACGTGAATCACCACCGGGCAAGACTACTTGACCAATTTGCAGAAGAGTTGGCTGAGATCTGGAGAGTAGGATGCCAGCCTGCAATGCCTGACCCCATATGGGTGCTGTGCCAGCCACCAAGCCCTTCCCTGCCTGGAACGTAGGTCCAAGATCCCTGATGGTGGATCCTGGGACAGGAGTGGCTGCCTGTTTCTTGATGCTGTGGAAGAACAGCTCTCTGTGAGCAGAATGACAACCCGAGAACCTTGATGGTGGGTCCTGGGACTAGAGTGGCAGCTTCTAGAAGACATGGATGGATAGGCCCCCGTGCCTCTGATGTATGCCCCAGAACCCTGATGGTGGGTCCTGAGACTGGAGTGGCTGGCTGTTTCTTGATGCGGTGGAATGACGGCTCCCTGTGAGCGGAGTGATGGCCCCAGAACCCTGACGGTGGGTCCTGGGACAGGAGTGGCAGCTTCTGGATGATGTGGAATTACAGCTCCCCATGAGAGGAATGATGGCCTCAGAACCCTGATGGTGAGTCCTGGAACAGGAGTGGCAGATTCTGGATAACATGGAATGACAGCCCTCCCTGCCTGTAATGTAGACCCCAGAACCCTGAGGGTGTGTCCTGAGGCTGGAGTGGCTGGCTGTTTCTTGATGCAGTGGAATGATGGCTCCCTGTGAGTGGAATGACGGCCCCAGAACCCTGACAGTGGGTCCTGGGCTGGAGTGACAGCTTCTGGATGACGTGGATGGACAGCCCTCCCTGCCTGTAACGTAGGCCCCAGAACCCTGATGGTGAGACCTGTGGCTGGAGTGGCTGCTTCTTGATGCCTGGTATAACACCTAAATCTATCTAATCTAAATAAATGAAACTATGGAGGTAAATGTATGGAAATGGGTGAAATAGGACGAGGATGGCAATGGATTGGGAGGAACACACACTGCTGGGAGAGGGAGAGTTCTGAAAACGCCTGCTGACAGGATCAGTGGCTAGCTCAGAATGATATGGAAGGGGGGGGGGCAATGACTTTTGTTACGTGCTGCTCCCGCCTTACCACAAGTGCCATTGGCTCCGTGCAGCCTAGCCCATGGCCAATTGCAGACTGCCTTGCCAGTGGTCTGAGGAAAAGAGGGATGGTTATTGGGCAGGCTGGCTGCTAGTCCAAGTGGCCACTCCTGGTTGGTCTGCGGCAATTGGTCAGCACCTGGAATGGAGCATGGCACCCACCCTCCCTCTCTCAGCAAACGTAGAATTGTAAATGAATTTTCCATGGTTCAGCTACAGGCATTGCTAGTTGCCTTATTATGGGTTGGGAAGGAATTTTTCCTACCTCAACATATTGGCATTGTTGGGGAGGTTTTTTTCGCCTTCCTTGTAGCAGGATGTGTAGACCCCCTGTTGAGGTTAATTGGTTAAGTTGTATATGTTTTTTTGTTTTTTAAAAAAAAAGATAAGTTGGGCTGTGGTTTGCAGTATCTGGTTCCGATGACAGTGAAGGTGTTGGCAACGACCTTTTGCCTTCCCGGCAGGTACTTGATGCCCTGACACTGAGGCAGATGCGGGGAGGACCTGTAGGGTTGCCTGGCTCATGGGTAAGGACCCCTACCTTATTTTCATGCTCCCTTTCCAATCACCTGACCCTTTGGGGCAGAAGGTAAGGTCACTCAGTGGTGGGGACCACTGAGTGACGCTAGCTGACAGACCTTTCAGCATGACAGCATGAGCGATGTGGGAGCTGATTGACCAGGATGGGTATGCTGCAGCAGGCACTGTTCCTGAGGACAAACTCTATTTTCACATCAGACCCCTGAAAGGGGTGGATCGTCTTGTGATACTGAGGGTGATTTCAGACATTATGTTTGTCTGAATTCACCACACTCAACCTCAGTCAACCGTGGGTGGGGGTGAATGGAGGTGAACGTCTGTTTGCGGACATTCAGATGTTCACCTCAGTCAACCATCCCCGACGGTAAATCTAACCATGCTTTGTTCTCCCGCACCATGGCGGTGAATGAAACATGGTTAGGGGGAATCCGGAACGCGGTGAAGGAAAAGTAATGTCTGTTACCTTACCTCCACCACGTTCCGGGGTATTGGCGGCGGATGGCGGCAGTGGCCGTATAGGCCGCTGAGGCTGCCTGTCTCGGGGACAGCGGGAGGCCTGGGAGCGCTGGGGGCGGGGCCATGTGGCCACATGCTGTGTCGCGTGGCCCCACCCCCTCAGGGAGGGGGGTGCCCCTTTAAACGTTACGGCCAGGCGCCTTCACCCCGGGCCATGGTTCGGTGGTTCCCATGGCCAGGGGGGAACGTCTGTTGGCTCCCCCCTTCACCCCCGGCCGTGGTCCAAACCACCCCACAGCCCGTGGTGAAAGCACCCGGCCGTAACGTCTGAAATCACCCTAAGATAGCTGTGTGGATAGAGTGGATTGCCTATGCAGTTAAATGTTGATTGTTGTAACAGTTATTTGTTTAATAAACTGCAGCCCAGATTTTTACCAAGAACTTAAGTTCGTGCCCTCATTACACCTGCCCTCCACAACTAGCAATCCTGAATCGTACTCTGTTCATACAGCAAGGGCATATAGGAAGGCATACCGTCTGACTGACTGCTCAGTTTTCAGTTATGGAATTCCTTTCCTCTAGAAGTTTGTCAAATACCAAGCTTAAGTGTTTTCCAAAGGAAGAGAAAGGCTTTTATGTTCAGCTAAGCATTTGGCAGGCATGGATAGGTTTTGGGAGGGTTCCCTAAATGTTTTAATGTCTGTGTTTTATTATGCTTTGAGCCCACAAGATGGGCAGGGTAGAAATTTAAATAACTAAATATGAAAAATAGGCTGGACAATGCATATTTGAACAAGTTGTGATTGGGTGTACCATGCTCAGAAGAATAAAGATATAATCTTATGTTAATATGCAGAGCTTGTTTCTTTACCTGAATAAAGATGGCATGAATTAATATTATATCAGAAACATTTCTAGCATCTACCCACATGAACCTCCATAGTAGTCAATTGCACTTTGTGTAGTAAGTCCTCAGTAGCAAATCAAACTTTGATGTTATGAGTGAAGTCTTTTAGGAGATGAGAGATCAAAAAAGAACATTAGACAACTCTTTGAAAATGAGTAACATTTTTTATCACATACCTCTAAAACTGTGTGGTTCTTGAAACTGTCTATCAAAATTCTACTTTAGATTTGTTGAATTTCTCGCCTATGTCTTTTATTTTTTTGAGGAACAATGTGTTGTATATAGTTGGGTTGTGGTTGCATATATTGCAAAGTGGAATAATGTGTTGCATATATTGCAAAGTGTTGCATACAGTTATAGCAGGAAGCGATTTACAAACCTGTCCATGACACAGGAATAATTTCTCCAGCACAGAATAATTCACTTTGGTGTGAAGCGGAGATGGCAGTGGGGCTTTGGAAGGAAGGAAGAATTTTGCTTGAATTTTAATTTAGCCAGGACCTCATAGCTAACTCCTTAACTTCTTCCTGCTCTTCCAGTCTATGAAATACAGTCCCAACTATGGTTTCGGTTCCACTCTCAGTTCTAGCGCTGCAGCTGTTCAGCCTACTTACAACAGAAGCTGGAATCCCTCGCCCCCCCCCCACCTTAGTCTCCCTAAGAGGGCACACTAGGCTCTGACTGTTTGAGGTTTCTGACATATTCTACCGAAATTCATACTTTGAAAGTGCCCCTGCTTGCTATGATTTCTCTGAAAACAACAAGCAGCACCTTGATTATCTTCTTAGGGCCCTAATATTATCTTTAATAAACAAAACTTTTAATCTCAACCTCTCTTAAATTTTTGAAGGCCTTAGATTTTGCATATCACAACAAACTAAAACTGAGCTGAATTTTTGTTTTGAATTGAAAATTGACTATTTAAATTTTAAATTAATTACTTTGAATCTAAATTTCTGATTTGTATAATCAATAAGCTGTAGAGTGGAATCAAAATTCTATTTTGAAATGTTGAAAAATCAAAAATTTCTCTCCGAAATGCCGACTTGGATATTTGACCAGTTTTACAATGAACCCAAACATTTTTTCTCTTGAACAGATAAAAAGATGAAAGGGAAGATAAGGAGCATCCTATCAGATTGTGTCAATTCTTCTTTGCAAAAATATATGATCTAATTGAAATTAACCACCTCAACACAAATAAATGAACATTAACACAAAAGTATCCCTGATAAATCCCACCCCCACCCCCCGCAAAAAAAGAAGAAAGAAAAAAATCAAGACCTACTCACAGATTCTTTGTGAACAGTAAAATAAACTATCTTCTTTGGATACTTTTAAAAATTATTCACTTAACTCTACTTTTCAAAGTAACAAGAAATTAAAATTCAACTGTGCATCCTTTAAAATCGTTCAACCTGCATTAGCAAGTACAGACAAACGGATAACAGCGCCTACTATACAACAAATTGTAAAAATGAGCTTTATTTTTTTCTTGAGTTTCTATTGATGTACCACATACTATAAAATACATATTAAATGAACCACATCATAAACAATGTTAAAAAAATTCTTAAACATCTCCTCAAGCCTGCAGAAACCATCAAGGGACATGTTTTATCTAACAGCCTACTTCAATTTGCATTCAGTTAAATTAACTCCGGGAGAAAGTGGAGTGGGGGGGAGAAACAACAGTATATATAGATCATTCAACTGATACATCCCTGAACGCAAAATTGCATGCAACTGGACACAGTCAAATGCCCTATTTAATTTTATCTTTTCCCTGAAGCCATAATCAATTTGTTCATTTGTATCACTAACATTTTTGATATATACCTTTTTGGCATAAACGTATGCTACTTTATAAATATAGTAATGTCTGTGCTTTTTTTATATACTCATCTTTCTATTCTCATTTATTTTATTTTATTTTATTTTATGCTTGAGACAGAGTTACTCAGTTTAGTCTACCGGTCTTTTCTTCTTGTCCTTACCACTCACTCAATGACACTCTGATAACAATACCAAGGCCCTTTTTACACAGACGCTCTAACACCCATAAAATGGGTGTTACATTTTATTATACATGTTGCAGGGCACCACTGCAGCCAATCACCATGGGCCCTGTGCACACATGATGCCTCCACCCAGTTCCTCTGGGTGGAGATGGGTGTTGGCTGGTGGGTGGGGAGCATTTCCCTGGGTGGAGATGGGTGGGGGCGTCTGTGTAAACGCCGCTTTCGGTGGGTATTGGTGAGTATTTGCTCCAGGCCAACACCCATCTCCACCCACACAGCAACCGGCAGTGGGTGTTAGAGCGTCTGTGTAAAAAGGGCCCAAATAAAGCAGCAGAAGAGGGAAGTGAACTGTTGCTGCAATAAAGAACAATGACATTAATGGCAGGTAATATGCCATTTATAAGGAAATTCTGATTCACTTAGGCCCTGGTCTGACAAAGACTTACACACATGCTTAACTTGACACCCCAGGACAATTCATTGTGCACAAATGGAAGCACATGAATAAATCATCCGAGCACTGGGGCCATAACACATAGTCAGAAGGCCCTATTTGCAGGTTTGCAAGTTAAATACTACATGATTCTAAGATACTGTGAGATTTTATCACCCTTTGTATAAGACATTATTTTACTTACATAAACTAATTAAACAATAGTATTTCTAGGTACCATATACAAGGTAAAAGGAGGGCAATTTCATACTATTTATTTTCCTAGAAATTCAGTAGGATTTTTTTTGTCCAAGAGAACAAGACTAACCAACTGCCTTTTTCTTTCTTGTTTTGGTGACTCTTGTTTTCCTCTAATTCGACATATACTGGGCACCATCAGAGGCAAAATAAAGCTCAATTAGCCTGCTGTCTATTCCAGTGTAGTTAAGCAAGCATACATATAATATTTCTCTTTTCAGTATATATAAAACAGTGTAAATTATGCTTCAATCCCCCTTTTCTGAGTCTGTATAGAGGCTACCTTATTCTAGGACCAAGTCCAGAGCTGAAAGCCACATAATTTTCCAAGGCTTTTGATGCTATTTCCCCTCAGGATATCAGTGAACAGCACACAGAGCGCAACTGACTTGAGGATGAGGGAAGTCAGTGTGAATCAAAGGTTTGCACACATACAAAAAAGCTGAGTTTTTAAAAATGTTATGTTCTTTGGCACAAATCAATGTTTTTTTCAATTAATTCAATTAAAAAGCAGCTATTTTAACCTAAGGAGAAGTCCATGCTATGTTAGACAAGAAAAACAGAAACACCACATTGGGTGTTAATGCACGTGACACCAGCTTGGTGGTGGCCCAAATCTGGCATGTGGAGGAAAAGCCCTGTGGACATGGTCAGGACCAGGTCAGACCGGCAAAAAAAATGTGTTGGCGGACAGGCCTCTGGGGAGGGCCGCAAGCCGCATGACCATATGACGGACAGCCATGGTGGCCAGCCATGGCAGACCCGATCATGGCGAGGTCACGGCGGGTCATAACAAAAGAGATAGTGTACTGTGGCCCACTTTGGCCTGACTGGGCAGAAATTAGCCCAGGTTGTGACCCCAGAGCTCTCCGGGATTACATCCGGGGCTAGGCGCCAACATGTCCTGGGGCAATTCTGCTCTAACATCTGGCAGTGCCTGCACCAACATACAAGTGAGGTCCAGGCTAAAGCATGACAGAGTGGGCCAAAGGCACCCTGTCATCATGTTTGTTGACACCTATTATTAACTGGGACTCCTATTTTTATATCTTAATGCCATTGCTAAGGAGGTCTACTCGGCTGTATGTCAATTGGTTTTCTTTGTGCAATGATATGTATTTGTTTCTTTTATAGAATGTTTTTATATTTTATTATTTATTCTTCTATTTTAATATCTTTCAAAGTCTGGTTATGGCCAACGGTCAAAACTAATAAACTTACTTACTACTTACTATATCTTAACTGAAATGTTTTAAATGATGTAGTTTTCTATACATATATTTATTTATTTTTAAAAAGCAAATGGTAGATTTGTAGTTATCAAATTAGCCAGAGAATCTTCAGTTCACACAAAAAATTGCAGCAGTATGGACAAGTTAATCTAGAAAAGTTCAACATTCTCAGCACCAGATGCTCTGTTCGTGCCTTTTGTACCTGTAAGTATACTTCCTGCTGTGCTAATTACATATTCAAAAACACACTTGTGGGTAGGCAGCTGCTATACTTTGATCTAAAACTTATGTAATCGACATAGCAGAGTGCACTGGTTCTTTCATGTTTAACTCACCTACATTGACTACCAGTGGTATGACATCTTAATTTAAAGAACTTGTCAGTTATGCAAAGTTTTACTTTGGTTGGTTCTTTATTATTAGCGGCATTGCATGACTAGCAACAAAAAGCAGTATTTCTCCTGTTTTCCTTTCTGTTCTTATTTTTAGATTTTTAAAAACTGATTCAGCAGTTCTTCTGATTTCATCCCAGGAAGACAGCAGCCTTCTGTGCATTATCTGATATGTTCTTCCAACCTTAGAGGCAGACACATTTTTTGTTTCCCCCTGAGAAGAATGAGAAACTTATCCTAGAGTCCCACTGTGTGTGCTACAAGCAGCTATCCCTCACTCCCATAGTACTTCCTTTGTGTTTGTCAGCCAGACGACTGGAATTGGGTTTTTGTTTGGTTTCTCACTAGACCAGTAGGCCTTTTCTTGGATTTGGAGTTACCAATATGGATTTATTGCAAAAACCAATCAGAATCTCTTTGCAACCAAGGAAAGCAATCCTATTTTATTTGTATTCAAAATGCAATTTGATTGGGCACTGCAGATAAACCAAGCTGGTGCCACCTATTCTAACATATTTTTCTCTTGGTTCTGCTGGATAGACTGTGGACAGCAGTCTATTCACATTGTGGTTCAGTGAGTCATCCTTACTATGGGTGGGCAGATGCTGGCGATATGGCTCCTACTGATCACCTCTATGCAGTTTGGGAAACCTTCCCACTGAAAGCCCTCCATTACCTCCATGGGGTCAGCCAACTGAAGCACCTGATCCAGCAGCACTTTTTACAATTGTTTGTGCAAGCCTCCATGAATATGGTGCCCACTGTGGAGGTTCCAACACCAAATTGCTGGGCAACAGAGCAGCAGGAATCTGGAGTGGTGAGCTTCCAGATATAGATGGCCATGTGCTTCTCCATTGAGATGGGCAATTGCATTACTCTGCTCCTTTTCTCCAGTCGAAGCCTGAGGATCTCAGCTAGCTGCAGGATGAGGTGCTGGGGCACCCTAAAGTTTGTGACCCACTTAGCATCTCCCCACGAGCATAGCACAAACAGTTTGTACTTTTCTCCTTCACCTAGACCAGTCTCTCAGTGGGAACAGCCCTGCGAATGGCATCGGTAACTGAAGCTGCGTCTCCTGACAGGTACCTCTCAGTATGCATCAGCTGTCCTTGCACAGCTTTAATCCTCCCCAGAGCGATCCATTGTCACCAGAGGTAGACCTGTGTATGGTGGTGAAGCAGGAGCTACTCCATGGTGTGGTGCACTGCAGTATCCCAGCCACAGATCAAGCTAGAGCTTGTCTGCGCCTTGAAATCACATACTACCAATGACAGCAGAAGGCTTGGATCTGCTGGATTGCTTGCAGGTTCTGCTCAGCATTGGCAATGAAGGTTTGAAGCGTGATAATGAACTTATTTACACCCTCAAAAATACCAATATATTATTTTATTTTATTTATTTTTATTTAATAAATTTATACCCTGCCCCTCCTGCCATGCAGCCCGGGGTGGCTTCCAACAATTTTAAAATACAATAAAACCATTTAAAACTCTCATCATAATAATACTTATTAAAATATTAAAACAGGGCTAAAGTTATAAATATAATAAACAAACTAACATAACCAAAATAGGTGGGGGAGCTAAAACACCTCACCCTACCCACCCTCCCTCCCAAAGGCCTGGGCGAATAGCCAGGTTTTGCAACTTCGCCGGAATGTCAACAGGCTAGGGGCCAGGCGAGCTTCCTCC
>QEPC01000119.1:3049538-3074676 GCA_003113815.1 Sphenodon punctatus | reverse complement strand
TTCCCAAACCCTACCCCCCACCCTACCCCCCCCCTCGCCAAAAGCCTAGTGGAACAGCCAGGTCTTATACAAACGTCAAAATGACAGAAGGGTGGGGGCCAACTGATCCTCCTCCGTGAGCAAGTTCCACAGCACAGGGGCCACCAGAGAAAAGGATCTAACATCGGTAGCCAGCCATCTTGCCCAGGGAACCTCCAAAAAGGCTCCCACGGATGATCTCAGGGATCGCACGGGCACATGGGGAGTGAGGCGGTCCTGCAGATAAGCAGGACGCAGGCTGTGAAGGGCTTTAAAGGTCAAAATCAGCACCCTGAACCTAGCCCAGTGCTTTATAGGCAGCCAGTGCAGAGCCAGTGCACAGGCGCCATGTGCTCCCTGTGGCCCACCCCAGTAAGGAGACGAGCCGCGGCATCCTGCACCAGCTGCAGCCTCTGGACCAGCTTCTCGGGCAGCCCCACGTAGAGCATGTTGCTGTAATCCAGCCTTGAGGTGATAAAGGCATGGATGACGATGGCGAGGTCAGAGTCTGAGAGCCGAAGCCACTGGACAAGATGTAACTGCCAAAATGCACTCCCCGCCACAGCCACAACCTGAGATTCCAGGCTGAGCTGTGAATCAAGGAGCACACCCAGACTCCATACCTGAGAGACCATGGGAGGGAGAACCCCATTACAAGCTGAGATTCAACCACTCCCAGGCCCCCCAGGCCCTCACCCACCAACATCACCTCTGTCTTGTCAGGATTCAGCTGCAGATGGCTCAACCTCATCCAAGCCCCCACAGCTGACAGGCACTGAGAAAATAAAGAGACTGCATGGCCTGGGTTGATGGAAAAAGTGAGGTAGAGCTGAGTGTCATCAGCATAACACTGAAACCCTTTCAAGATCTCCACCTAATGGCTGCATATATATGTTAAACAAGAGGGGGGACAGAATGGCACCCTGCGCACTTGAGGTCCTGGGGGGAAGATGTACACTCCCCCAAGACCACCTGGTGAGTTCTCCCGGCCAGGAATGAATGAAACCAGTCCAAGACCATTCCACCAATCCTGGCATGATCCCACAGGTGAGTCACCAACACCTCGTGATCGACTGTGTTGAATGCAGCCGAAAGGTCTAGCAGGACTAGTAAGGTCTGACGACACTAGTCCAACACCAGACGGAGATCGTCAACCAAGGCCACCAATGCCGTCTCCGTACCATACCCAGGCCGAAACCCATAATGGGAGGGACCAAGGAAACCGGTGCGGTCCAGATGTTCCTGGAGCTGCCGTGCCACTGCCTGTTCAATAACCTTTCCTAAAAAGGGAAGGTTAGAGACTGGCCGATAACTGGAGGAGCATCAGTGTCAAGAGATGGTTTCTTGAGCAGGGGCGTAACCACAGCTTTCTTCAGGCATTCAGGCACCCTGCCCTCCTGAAGGGAGGCACTAACCACCCCAGCCAGCAATGGCTGTAACGTCTCCTGGCTGGCTTTCACCAGCCAGGACGGGCAAGGGTCTTGTTCGCAAGTAGTGGCATGAACAGATCCCAACAAGGACCCCACATCGGCAGGCGACACCATCTGAAACCGATCCCACAAAACAGGATGCAGCATCCATAGCCCCAAGATGATGGGGAATCCATAGCTCCAATATCTTTTTTTTAAAAATAAAAAATTAAAAGTGTTATTCAGTTTTTCTCTCACTTTTTTAATGTGTATGTTCTTGGAAACCAATAATGAAAACGTTTAAACAGAAAATGCAACTCACTAGTAAATGGTAGAGGGAAAGGGGAGTTCAATGTGGAGGAAGGAGGACAATGGTGATTAGTGTGGTATAACAGAAAAATTAGGAAATTTAAATGCCTGCAATCATTGAAAGGAAATGACATATCTTTATGCAAGCAAACCTTCTTATTGACCGAAACAGAGAACAAATTTAATTTAATGTGGGAGATTAGTCTGTTGAAAATGAATGGGATCAGGCTTTTATTTCTTCTTGCAATTGAGGTCCTTATGATGTATTTTTCAGAATTTCAATACAACCAATCTGCTTTCTGCCTTTAACCTATACCAGTTGAATTACTTGCTAAGCGATGTGCACAGCTAAAATCTTTGGTTAGAAAAAATAGTCTGGCTGTAAACACAATCCATTCTTATAATAGCAGAAAATTAAAATGGCAATGGTTTCCATGTCATTTCCTCTCATAATGTATGTCCTTTAATCCTATTCAGAAATTTGAGATGCCAATAGTCTGCAGCCCACAAAGAACCAACGTTGAAAATCTGCTGCAGCCAGTACTTTTTTACCCATCAGAATTAATACAGCAATCTCTTTGGTTCAGCAAGTTTGAATTAGGACATTAAGTACTTATGCACATTTTAAGTTCAAGGCATATTGCAGATTTCTAAAGAAGCTTTCTAAGCATTTCCCCCCAATCTCCATGCATTAACAATAAGGTCCTTACAAACAATACTGAAACACTTTATAGGATATATGGCTCACCAACTTTCTGACTCAAAGGACAAGTTTTTGGTGGGTCTGAGCATTCTTTAGAAAAAGCACATTAAATAAGAGGAATGTTATATTCATCTGATTATTTTAAAAACAAGAGAAGGATCTGCTGGTGCTATTATGGTTCTGATCCTTGTAAATGGGAATTAAGGGGATTCAGTCCACCTCCAAAATGGGTATATATTGGAGAAATATATTGAGAAATTATACTTTAAAAAAAAGTTTTATGCCAAAGGAATATACTGCTTCTCATTTGAATAACCAGTTATTCTGATTAATAATTCTGCCCTGCCCTGCTGGATTTCACTTTAACAAACTGTATGGAGGATCTGTTTTTATTCATTTTTCCTATATAAAGCAAAAGATAATCAGGCAAGAAATACAAATTTAAAATAATTGTCCTTAGGACAGTGTCCCTAATATTTGACTTAATCTAAATTCTAACAATCAGTTTCAAACAAATTGTATGTTGATGAGGCTCTAAGTGTCTCTAAAGTACTGAAATCTCCTCTATGACCTCTCAGAAAAATTGGTTTCACTAAACAAGTCAGGTTTTACATTTCCACTGTTACACTAACATTTTACAAGTTCAAAAGCTGAATTTGCCAGCAGAAGCAGTATTGATTAGTGCTGATATTGTGTCAGCATGTTGACCTTGTCAGACCCTGAAACTAACACTGAATATACCAACCCTACTAAGGATATTAATGTTTAAAAGCATGATACTTATACCATATTATTAAAGAAGCTGCTGTACTCCAAACTGACTAAGCTTCATATTCTGCATATTTTAAGATTTAATTCTAATTCTTAATAATGTACATTATACATTTTCATCTGTTTTGAAATACTAATTGCACTTAATTTCAACTTCAAATGTTACCCTATTCTATTGTACGTGTTCCAGTAGTTACTATGCTGTAAATGATCACTGAGGTGACATTAGCAAGTTCTTTCACTGACTAATCTTTTAAATGTAAATCAAGAATGGATAATAATTATGTTGGATTTGTAATGTATGGAAAATATTTAGGGACGTGTATCTAGAAATGAAATCAGTTGCAGGCCTGGTCAAAACAATAAGTTCTACAGTATAATGTGGCAGCATAATATCATGATAAAATAAGGCTAACCTATTGTTTTGTGAAATTTCCACTAGGGCCAGACCTGCATACTGAATACAAGATTAATCTTCTGATAAGCTGCATCTTTCAACCCTGTCTCAGCATCAGAAGTTTCTCCTTTCTTGGTTTGCCGCTATGACTGATAAAGATCCTGTTGTCAGTTGTTAGAGAAAGAATAGGTTCATTTTCATTTTGAGGCGAGCAAACAAGATTAGCTGATTACATTCATTTTTTTCCTCCCTATGAAAATAATCTACTATGGACTCTACTCTCGAGCAGTGAAATTATGTCAGTGGGGCTACTCAAGAGGAAATTATTTTAGGGCTACAGCCTCTACCTCCTCAAACCACTTAGGCTGCTTTCAGATGTTAAAGAGGAGGGGCAGGAATTTTCGCAATCGCCACAGTGGCTCTGCAACTGCAAGAATTAGTGCCCATCAGAATGCACTAATCCCCTTTTAAGGTGCGAGAACACCTGCGCATGACCGGGTCCCCATATGTAGCCTTTACAACAGTGTATGTCCTTGCACCTTAAAAGGGGATTAGTGCTTTCTGATAGGTGCTAAGCCTCACAATTACAGAGCCACCATGGTGACTGTGAAAGTTCACGCCCCTCCTCTGTAGCATCTGAAAGAAGCCTTAATCTAGACTAGCTGCACTAAAGTCAATGTAAGTAAGTGGCTTTAAGATTGCTGCCTATGGTTATTTTCAGAAGTGACACTACCACACCCAATCTGGGGTAACGGCTGCCACCCTACCCCAAGGTAGGCCCAGAGCAGACATGATGGTGCACCTTACCAGACTTTGCCCTGAACTGTGGTAGCACTTACCACCAGCTGTTCCCTGCAATTTTCTGAGATCACAACCGGTGGTAACTGCTACCACTGTTCAAGGCAAAGCGTGGTGAACATCTGGCAGTCACCAAACAGAAGTGACAGTAGTTGTGACCCTGGGGTGGGGTTAAGTGTGGTAAAGTGTGGCTAAGCATGGTATTGTCACTTCTGAAAATACCCTATGTGTAAAAGCATAATAGACAAGGTCAACCTCTAAGAGGAGGACACATTAAGCACATTGTGGGAATGTAAATGTACTTGAGGAGCAGAAGAGGTGCTACTCACTGACAACATCTAAGTGCAGAAATACGATAATATCACCTCCATGAGAAACATAGAAGTAAGATGGAAATGAATGTACTAAGCATTGCTATAGCACTTGGGTATTCAAATACTGCCAGCTAATATCAGGGAGATATTATGCCCATGTGTCACAGAAAAAATCTTTGGAATGCTCTGGCAGTGTAATAACAAGGGTACTACTGTACTCTGTCAAGGTAATTTCATTTTCTGGTTGGATCGGGATTGGGTTGAGATGTCCCACATTGTAACAAATGAATCCATGTGTAAAACACTGCCTTAAGAAGTCCCAATTACTGAGTTAAAAAGCTAATCTCAAAATACATTTCATTTGAACAGAGCTCTTTTGCTTGTCCTGTTGCAATGAGCTATATATTTGCTCAGTTTTGTTTTAATTAACCTCACCAGAACTGGGATTTGGAATGAACAGACCCTCCTGGTGAAACTATAATGAATAAAATGAGGTTTGGACATTGGCCCTTCTGCTGATGAAAAATGCAAACGCTTGTCTTTTTATGAATAGAATGCCTAGATTTCATAGCCCTCAGCACATGGCTGGGACAAAGATTGTTTGTTCTTCAGTGCACAGTTGACTTCTAGACGAGAAAAAGTGACACACATGGATATGTCAGCTACTGAAACAAATTTGTAACTAACATTACAGATTCTGCCTTGGGAAGCCTTAGAGTAGTGTTGATGGTCTTTAGCCGCATGAGTGTGGGCAATGGTGTATGTGTATGTTTCTGTCTGTGTGCGAGAGAGAGATCAGAGAGAAAGAAGGCAATAAGAACTGTATTTAATACTGGAACAATTCCTTTTTGGACAAAAACCCTGAGCTTCTAAGATGGCCATACCTCCTCCTCTTGCTTACGCCCCCAACCCGAAGTTATATGGAGGGAAATTTAAAATATATATTTTATTTGAATGAAAGTTTTACACTAACAACTCAAGATATTTAATAGGTTTTTGTTGTTGTTTCACATTTTTGTTAACTTGTTGAACTTATTGTAATTAAAAGATATGTTTGTGAGGTAACGGACAAGAGAGTTGGAATTCTCCTTTTGGAGGAAGGAAGATAACTTAATTAGTTGACACTAATAGATACCAGTTCACATCATTTTTCAAAAGCCTATTGGTCCCCGAGGGAAGTTTCTAATCCATCACCAACAAGCAGACAGAAAAAAGAATATGTGATGGACCTGCCCAGGAAAATACCATACCGAGAATGACTAAGACATAATTGTAGGACTTTAATATATACTGTCCAGTGAACCTCTCATTATATTTCTCATCTCAATGAACTCCAACAATTTTTAGAACGAACCAGTCGTAATAGCTAAATTGGGTGAAAATATACAGGACACTAGTAGCCCTCAGTAGTCTGCGAGTCACCGGCGTACCAATTTGGTGGCCACCAATGTACACCCACAGCCGCAGAGAGCCACCGGCTGCTACTGGACAGGTTGTCCAGAGAAGGTCAGCAATGGAATGTCGGCTAAGGCTCGCCCAACCAGGCTAATCTGGGCTAACGTGTGTCGTCCCATCTGTTAGACCCCGCCCATGAGGTGAAGTCTGAGGATTGCGCCCAGAGGAGTGTGCATACTCCGGCTGATGGGAGTGGAGGAGTGTGCTCATCCTGGCCACCGGACATCTGATCAGGGGATTGGAGGAGCTTCCTCCCGCCATCAGCTTTTTGGCAGACCAGGTGAGCGTGTTCCTTCCCCCCCCCACCTGATCAGCTGTTTTGCAGGTCAGGTGAATGCATTGGAATCCAGCTTGCCCCTATCTCATTTGTTGTCATTCCTATGTCAGCAACGACAACTAAATCACAGTTCACTTCCAAAGAAGTGTTGAAATGGCTGTAGGACATACACACTCCATGGGGAGTCTCCATATTTAACTGCCACTTAAACAGCTGTCACCAAGACAGGGGGTTTGTGCTTGAGTCCAAGGTCATTGGACCAAAAGCAGATTGAGACATCACACCCCATGAGCCAGGCTTTAATAGTGATTTAATAGGAAGCCCAGTAAACTTAATCATCCTTGCTCCACCACAATTTTTAATTAAATACTCAGATTTAAATAAATGAATTGAAATGGGCTGTCAAACAGCCAAAGGCAAATTAGTTAAACAAAACTGTAAAATCATTGGGGTCCTTTCTTCTTGCCTGCTCAGTTGTTCACTACAGACAACTTTTTAAGATGAGTTTTGTTAAAATTCCTCAACCAAGCTGAGAGGGGCAAGAGATGGGTTTTCATGACTGACACATATTACCCCTCTCTTCCAGAAAGATTTATCTCTGGGACTCATTCAAGTAGGAGCAAACTACTTTTTTTTCCAAATGGTACAGATCATGCTAGGCATTAAGTGTTTAAAAACAAAAAATTCCTAAAGGACAACATTCTGTGACTATGCTTCCATAGCTTCCATTATTCCCTCCCCTCAGTTTCACATTGTGCAATATAACTTGTTGAGAAAAAGAACTGTTTATTGGAAAAATCTTCAGAAAATTGTTGTGGTTTTTTGTGGTGGTGTTGTGCTTTGCTTTGCTTTGACTTGTCTTGGTACAGCTCTGCTACATGAGCTAGGTTACCAATGAGCACAGTATATTTTCTGGAATAAATTGTAGTGTAAATATTTTCAGAGTTTTGTACTTAATGTCGGTCGGTTTACCAAGAAGTGATACTTCCTCATGGTTATGAGAAAACAGCTTTGTTTAAGCAGAAAAAAATGAAGATTTGTTGCTCTCCAGTTGCTTTATTTTTCTTTTGAAGCTTAGCAAGGGAATTCTCTGAGTAAGCTTCTAGAGGATCAAGCCCAGAATCAAAATCCACATTGGAGCTAGATGCATCACCAACCACCACACAACTTACAAGGATGGTAGTTGTGTGCTGTGTTATGGCTTGCTCTTATGAGTGCTTTATAAGACTCACTTTAACCTCCCCATGTTCCCATGAATGTGTGGGGGGGGGCGGAGAGGGCACTAAAATGAGGATAAAGGATATTTACCTCTGTTAACAATTGGGGCTAAAGGGACTTTCTGGGGCTCCTTCTCAGGGGTGATGCTCAACTGGACTGGAAAGGAAACTTCACATTTCCATCATCATCATCATCATAATCTTATTTTTTTACAGCGTCTCCTCCCCATCCTCCTGACAAATGGAATAAAAAAGTCTTCAAGCACTTTTTAAAGGTGAGTAGGGAGGAACTGAAACGTATATCTGGGGGTAGTGAGTTCACACAGACAGACCCACCACAACAACGGCCAACTAAAAGATGCAATGGTGGCATCCTGAAATGGTGAGTTCCCCAGTCATCTGTAATCTCAGCCAAACCATGGCATTTCTCCATCAACACTCCACATGACTACTTCCTAAACACTCACTCTTTGTGCTTGTGTGTGTGTTGGGGGGGGGGGGGGCGAGGGTGGTGGTGGAACAAAGCCTCTGCCTCATATATTGCCTGTAATTCCAGCTTCCTCTGTTGGCAGTTCCCTGAAAGCTACCAAGAAGGGTGATCAGGGGAAGAGAAATGCTATTTAACACATTGATTTCCCTGCTTATGGGAGCAAAGGCAGAGGGAGGCTGTTTCTCAAGAGTAACTCTTCAAGAGTAACTACCCTTGTTCATGAGAACAAGTCCATAGAGCATGGGTGGTGGACCTCAAGCTTTCAGGCAAAATGTGGCCCACGGCTAGTTTTTTATTTGGCATCCTTCTCGTTCCTGCATCTGGCAGTTCCTACCCCAAAGCAATGAAAGACTGAGCTCAGGGTAAGGGTGCAGGCATGAGGGCTTGCACACAAGGATAGGGCACAAATGCATGACAATTCCATCATCTGGGTCTTCCTTTTTCTCAACACGCCCTTCTGAACACCCACATCTCCAACTTCTATGTGGCTCTTGAAGCTTATATTCATTTTCAAAGTGGCCCTTAGCATCAACAAGGTCATCCACCCATCCCCTAGAGTTAATGGGTACTTTTAGATGGATCGCACCCATGTATCTGCTCTGCCTCATAACCAGGAGGACTGTCCATTTAAAGGCGGACTGCCAGAAGTGCAGGCATAGCAAAAATGGAGCAGACACTGCCTACTCAGCTCCAGCCCCACTAGCGTTTCTCTGGGACATCCCAGAGCACCGCCAAACCCTGGAGGTGAAGCAGTGGTCGATCTGCTTGGTGGATGGTTGTTGCAGCTTTGCTCCCAGATGGGGGTTGCCCCAGGCAATGCTATAGAGCTGAAGGAGGTAGCCTAGAGCAGTGACTGAACTGCCTGCAGCTCTATGATGTGGGGGGAGGGGGCACTTCGTGGGCAGACTGTAGGCCACAGCAGTGCTGGGTCTGTTTAAAATGGACCCAGGCATTGCTGTAAGCTGACAGAAGCGGGGGTGCACCTCTGAACTTGTTCTGAGGTTGAGCACCCCCACATCTATGTAAAGACACCCAATGTAAGCACAGGTATTATTTTACTGCAAGGTCTCTAAACCTTTGGGATTATCTCAAGAATCCTTTACTAGTGCAGCATCTTTCAGGGTAGTGTAAAACCTTTATTTTTGCCAAGTATTTGACAGGTGGGGATAGGGATAGGATGGGAGGTTGTTGGAGGGTGGGGCTTGGTTGGATTTGGGGGTGGATTGTATTTAAAATATTTTAAAATTGTATTTCATGTTTTTTGTAAGCTGCCCTGAGCTTTCGGGGAAGGGTGGGGTGTAAATGTGAATGAATGAATGAATGAAAATAAAATAAACATTATTATTTGAAGCTCCACCATGGGAAGGAAATCTTCTAACTCAATTATGGGATTCTACCAGTTTTTACCTAGGGTTATACCAGATTTTCATAAAACAATTTACATTGCTGATGAAATGTAGTCACCCAGCTTTCATAAATGCTGACCACACAGCCTTCTCCTGTTCATTTAAATTTGCCTCCTTCTGAAATCATTTTATTTGTTTATTTATTATTTGTACTTTTACCCCTGCCCCTCTCGCCTAATAGCAACTCAGGGCAGCTTACACAATATATAAAACAATAAAACATTAAAACATATTCATAATAATAAAATAAAATAATATACATAATAAAACAGTACCAAAACCAATTCTGCGCAAAAAAATATAAATATAAATATCCATCCCCACCCCCTAACCCATTCCAACCTCTCTCCCACCCTCAGCAAATGCCTGACAAAAGAGCCAGGTTTTACACTGACGGCAGAAGGCAAGAAAAGTCAAACTGAGGGGGAACTCCACCAGGAGAGTGTTCCACAGAGACAGTACAGACTCCAAGAACGCTCTCCTGTCCTTGCAGACCCATCTATAACACAGGACCTCCATGAGGGTGCTCCCAGATAACCGCAGGGGCCACCCAGGGAATGAGGCAATCCTTCAGATAATTGGGGCCGAAGCCATGTAGGACTTTATAGGTCAAGACCAGCACCTTGAATTGGGCTCGAAAGACAATAGGCAGCTAGTGCAACATCTGGAGCACAAGTTTTATGTGCTCCCTGCATCCCATCCCTGTAAGCAGGAAGGCTGCTGCATTTTGTACTAGCTGTAGCTTCCAGACCGTCACCAAGGGCAGCCCCATGTAGAGCGCATTGCAGTAATCTAGCCTCGAAGTTAAGAATGCATGGATGATGTTGTGAGATCGGAGTACAAGGTATATGGGCAGAGCCTTTTCACCAGATGTAGTTAGCAGATGGTGTCCCTGGCCACAGCTGACACCTGTAGATCCAGGTACAGCTGCACATCCAGGAGCACCCCCAGACTCTGCACAATGGAGGGTGGACCCCCCCTACTACAGAGGGTGTTCCCCTCCTGAAGATCTCTGAACCTCCCCTCCCACCCCCACTACCATAACCTCTGTCTGGTTGGGATTAAGCTTCAATTGGCTCAACTTCATCCAATCCCCCACAGCAGCCAAGCAGCAGGATAGCAATGAGACCACCAGATTTAGGTCAGTTGAAAATGATAAATACAGCTGGGTGTCATCCACATATTGATGACGGTGAACTCCCCAGCTATGCACGACCTCCCCCAGGGGTTTCATATATGTCTTGAGTAAGAGAGAGGATAGAATGGAACCCTGTGGGACCACACAGGAAACCTCATGGGGATGATGTACAGTCCCCTAGTATCACCCTCTGAGATCTAGCTGCCAAGTATGAACAGAACCATCACACGACAGCACCATCCACTCCATCTAGATCCCTCAGGTGAGTCATCGGCATCTCATGATTCACCGTATTGAAAGTCACAGATAAATCCAGTAAGACCAACAGGGTCATATGACCCCAGTCGAACTCTACAAGGAGGTCATCAACCAAGCCACAAGTGAGGTTTCCATGCCATAATCCAGACAAAATCCAGACTGCATGGGATTAAGGAAACTGGTGTGGTCCAGGTGCATCTGGAGCTGATGGGACACCACCTGTTCAATATCCTTCCCTAAAAAGGGATGGTTAGAGAAGGGTTGGTAGTTCACTGGGGCACCAATGTCAAGCAATGGTTTCTTCAAGAGCGGTTGGACCACCACCACCTTGAGGCAGTCTGGCACCCTCCGCTCCCGCAAGGAGGCATTGATACACACACACCCCAACAATGAACCCAAAGTCTCTCTGGTGGCTTTCACCAACCAGGACAGGCAAGTATCTAATTCACAAGTTGTGGCCCGAACAGACTCCAACACATCTTCTGCCTCGGTGGCCATCACCAATTGAAAGTCATCCCATAAACATTGACCAGACAGGGAATTCATAACCCATGGCTCTGTTACTGCCTCCAAAATGGGAGAATCGAAGTCGTGCTCAATGTGATAGATTTTATCCACAAAGAACATTAAAAACATGTCACAGTGGGCCCTGGATGAATCCGGTTCCAGGCAGAGAGAGGCTAGACTGACCAGACCCCTCACCACCCGTAACAGCTCTGCCAGACGAGACTGAGAAGATGCTATAAGAGTAGCAAATAACCATTTCCTTGCTGCATGAATAGGCATGGCATAGGTCCTCAAAAATGCTCTATACCACAACCAATCATCTTGGGCATGAGTATGGCACCACCATTGCTATAACCACCTCCCCTCATGCTTCAAATACCCCAGGTCCTCCGTGAACCATGGGGACCTGCGGTGGGAAATCACTGGAAGCGGATGCTTGGGAGCCACCCGATCAATGGCCTCCACCAGCCAACCATTCCAGAAGGCCATGAGGTCATCGATGGAGCAGCCATTGAGGTCAACACAAACATCCTCTAGAGCATTCCAAAACCCAGCTGGTCAAGAATATTACTTGATTTTTTCAAATTCTGCCATTATTAGCACATTGATGACACTATAGCACAAAAGCATCTCCAACTCCTTACAGTGGCTTTCTATACACCGAAGTTACCACCAGTCCTAGGAGGGCTTCTTATTTCTCCACGTTGTCCATCTGGAGCCACAGGTGTGCATTCACATTAGCTAGATTTAGTCTGCTGCCTTCTGCACTCTTAGAGGGGACTGGCAAAGGTGCCATATGAATTAAGGCTATGTCCCTATTGTCAGCAAAAGGCAGTGGAGTCGCTTGCCCATGTTGTATTTGATTGCCAACTCTATTCTAGATTATGAGCCACATTTTTGGAACATGTCATTAGTAATTTGAGACCATATAGTCAATGGGAGGTCCATGTGAGCCACTTGTGTGACTCGGATACTTCCATAATTTTAAATGTTGCTAAATTCTGCGTAGTAGCAGTTAAACTAAGGCAGGCAACATCTGGAAATGTTGCAACCAACTAATTTTTTTCAGATTTTCCTTTGTAATTCTGACCTTTTGTATTTTGCACTTGTCTTCCTATGTAAATTTTATTATTTTATTCTTTGTTTATTTATTTGCTTGTGTATATTTTGTGTTGGCCTTTGGCTACCACAATAAAGTTTAACCTAACCTAACCATATATAGTAGTCATGCAAAGTGAGAATCCCAATGCCGTAGGTCAGTCTGTCTGTCTGTCTGAAGGGGTAATGAGCAGTTAGTCATTACAACCCCCAAAGCAGACTCACTAAAAGACTTATTAACAAAGACCAACATGTACTGTATTACAATAGCAGTGTTTTCCTGCAGGAAAAATCCACAAAGTTTATCAAGAATTTAAGCCAAAGGAATTATGATTAATTATTACCTCAAACATCCCAAGGGAGGAATTTTATTTAAATATATTTTGCTATTTAAATATCATTAGCATTATATATTAGAATTTGCAACAACAAACACATACTTGGTAATTCAAACAGCTTGCCTGGTTTCATTTTTGTCCAAGAAAAATGCAAATATGTGAAATAGTTTGTGGGGGGGCATAATTTAATTTAACAAAATTGTATACAACTGTACTGAGAAGTTAAAGACATTGTAGTCAAAAGGGCTCAACCTTGCTCAGGTCAATTGCAACTGAGTGTGCTCAAAAGTCAAACATCCATGGAGCATGTCACTAAGCTGATGTAAGGATACAACTTACAGTATGTTCCTGAAGCTGCTTGGTGCCAGCACTTGCCCGTTGTACCAACATAAGTCTCATTCATTTCAACTGCACTCAAGTTGGCACAATGGACTATTATAGGTGATAACCAGTTTCAGGATCATGCTGTTCGTTCGTTTTGATTTTCCTGTAAAATTGAGCTATCAGTCCTACTGCCATTGAAGTCAATGGTTAAAGCCACACAAAACAGAACCAATCAGATTCTATGCCCACCCCAGGCAGGACAAACACAGCTGCCACAATTTGGGCTGGTGGGGAGAACAGACGCACAATCTGCCCCCCACTATCCCCAAGTCTGCCCACTATCCTGCACCCTGTCATCACTTGGGCATACAGGAATGGCAAAGTACGCCTGTGGCTCTATGGTAACAGCAGACATCACCACAGAGCAGGGCTGCACAGGACCAACCTGATGGGAGGTGGTCTGTTTCTGTTACCCCACATTGGCCCGGGTGGGGCAACAGTAGCCCATGATGCTGACGATCAGACCGGAGGCATGTAGCAGCCTGATGCACAGCCTGTGGTGGAAGTGGGCAAATATTTGGCAGCCACCAGCCTGATGGTCAGCTGCATCACGGGCTAATGTGGGGTAAGGTCACCCAATGTGGGTTAATGTCTCATGTGGCCTTACTCACTGACAAAGATCCCTTTCACTTCAATGGAGACCACAGGCAGACCCCATGATTGTCTATTAGAATATGATAAATATATACTTTTGACCAAAGGATCTGAAATGTAATTCAAAGTCTAGTTCTTTACACATATAAAAGGTCACCCCAGTGTATAGTTCAAATGCACATAGCCGCAAGGCAACTTTTTTTTTTTTTTTTTTTAAAGCTACAAAATGTTTATTTTTATGATCAAGTAAACATGCATATACCTGGTTTATCAACTGGGATAAGAGGAATGCATATTTTGATTTTTTTTTTAATGTGTATTTCAAGCACCTGTTAATGAGATACTTTAAAAAGGAAATGAAAAAAAATAATCTTTAACCTAGGATTAGTAATCAGAATGAACAACACACCCAATGAAATTAATTTTTTTTTTTCCTTAGAGTATCTTCCAGCAGACTGCAATTTACACAAAGGTATTAACTGTACAAATACCTTTAATCAATCTTTCAACTGTGACTTTTCAAATAGTCTTTAGACAAGAGTAGGTTCAAAATGCACAAAATGGAAACAGAGTAATTCCATTAATATCTTTTTTGGGACTAACTTCTGCTAGTGAGAGTATAACAAGGTCACACAGGGTCCTGCCATGGGAAATTAAAATGTCAGATTTATAGAATTGAGCAATCCAAGGTAGGTATATGGGAGCAATTATTAGAGAGAGCTGTTAGGAAAAAAAAAAGTCATTAACATTTCAAACATTTAAATACAATTATTCTTTATCATTGGGTTAAAAACATATGTTATAGTGGCCTGCTGTGGTCCAGGACCCACTGGCACATCTGCTTAGGTGATGCCAGATGTTAGCCTGGGACTTCCCCAGGGTGCTAACATAGGCTGCGTCCTCAGAAAATCCCTGACGACACACCCCAGGCTAAAGGTCACCCACGCTGGCCAACACGGTCTAATGTGTTTGTTCTGCCTCGCCATATCTGTCTCTGGGCAGGGTCCACCATGGGAGAGAGCCATTGCTGTCCATCATGGCGCGGGATGGGGTGCTCAGGGCAGGGCATGGGTGAGGCCACCCACCCACACATTTGTTCAACTCCTGGCCCTATGCGGGGTTTGCGCAGCAAGATGGCTCTCTGGCCACAGGCATGTTTGTTTGGTCACCGTCCCAAACCCAGGTCATGCTGGGGAATCATCGTGCCACCCACACATCTGTTTTTACCCATTGAAAGCTCTGCAGATTTTTTAGATACTGTATTTACTTTTAGCCCTGTGCTGATGAGTTTTGATTCGTTAAAACACCGATTCCCAAAAATTGTGACCAGTTTTCTGGGTGTGGCACCCTGATGACTTAAAGATTGTCACTTGACCCATTCATTTTCCCATCCTTTCCCTCACTGTTTCCAGACCCAGCCTGATTTAAAGTCTGATCCCACCTGACATTCCTTACTAGCCCCACCTGACCCCTACCAAACCTAACCACAGCCCATCTCCCTTCTTGCCTAACCCAAGACCAATCACACATACACCCCTGCTTTCCTACTCACACATATACTGGCACTGCAGGTCTAGGACTGTGAGTGTTTGCTCCTGTTCTCACCAGGTTAAATAGATCACATGGCTCATTGAATTAGTGACTAAGAGCTCCTGGAACTAATACTTGTGTCCACCCGTATATAACTGGAACAATAAAAAAAAGGAGATGAATATGGCTGAACTAATTCAGTCAATAAAAACCATGCTATTCAATCAGTCTGAGTTGAGACAAGGCAACAAACTTCAGACAAAATATGCTAAGCATGATGCATTTGCTGAAGCACCACTTCTGAAAGTCACGGCAGTGACCTAACCGGTGTTTGGAACCTCCAAAGGAACAAACGCGTCACTGAAGGTGACACAACATCATCATCCATGTATTTTAAGTTCTCCAAATATTACTCTCTCTTTAGTTTTTCTGCATGACTGATGCTGGCAAAATTTTCTGGATGTAACATTTTATTCTGCGAGGCAGTTTAAGATGACAACATATTCTTCCCATACCTTAGGGACCGCCTCGCCCTTCGCGCCCCAGAGCGGCTCCTGCGGTCTGCCGGGGGTGCCTTCCTGGAGGTCCCCCGTGTTAAGCGGGGGGCCACGATGGAGAGGGCATTCTCGGTGGTGGGACCGCGGCTGTGGAACTCCCTTCCGGAGGAAGCTCGCCTGGCCCCTAGCCTTTTAACATTTCGGCGAAACTGTAAGACCTGGCTGTTTGCCCAGGCCTTTGGGAGGGAGGGTGGGTAGGGAGATTTTAGTCCCCCACCTATTGGTTTTGTGGCCCTGTTAATATTTAAATATGTATGATTGTATTAAATTGATTTTATTGTATTTTTATTATTGTGTTTTAACTGATGGAAGCCGCCCCGAGCTGCCTGGCAGGAGGGACAGGGTAAAAATTGATTAAATAAATAAATAAATAAATAAATAAATAATTTATTAAAAAAAATAATTTGCTCAGCGCTATGCAAAACAAAACAAAACAGAAGTCCTAATTGGAAAATCCTGTATTTCCCCTAGAACTGAAACAAATATTAAATCTTAGGGGAATGTTTGGTTTTTGCAGGTAGAAGCTTTCTTCTGTAAGGCTCTAATCATAAAGCATTCCTCTAGGGATGGGCAAACAGAACTGAGTTCGGAAATTTGGTTCGGTTCAGTTCGAAAATCGAGTTCAGTTTGGCAGTTTGGTTCGGTTGACTGAACTATTTGAGTTCAGTCCGGACTCCGAACTTCCAAACAGAGTTTGGAAATTCAAACCCCATTTAAATAAATGGAATATTATCTTATAGGGATGGGCAAACAGAACCAAGTTTGGAAATTCAGTTCGGTTCGAAAATCGAGTTTGATTCGGAAGTTCAGTTTGGTCGACCGAACTGGTCGAGTTTGGTCTGAACTTCCGAACCGCGTTTGCCCATCCCTACATTCCTCCATTCAGCGAAAAGACTCGGAACCTTTTTAGAAATAGCAATAATAATTTTAAAAACTCAGTCTTCAGCAGGCATCACAACCCAGTGAAACGCGTTGTGTTAAAGATCTTAATGGTGCCAGAGTGTAGATACTGACATGATATCCTGTGTCAAAGCTTCTTTTGCTAATGTCATCATACTACACACTGACATGATACACAGGGACTGACTGTCACAATGAATTGTGTCAAAAGAACCTCACTGTGGTGCTTTAAGGATATGTCAAGGTGCATTGAGCTTTTTTGCACTTCCACATATCTTGAAGCAACCTTAGATTATGACAGCATGAACTGAAATTCAGTTGATCATAGGGCCTTTTTACACAGACGGTGGTGGGTGGAGGTGGGTGGGTGTCCATGTAAACGGACACCCAACCACCTCCACTCATGGAACCTCCTCCGGTTTTCTGGAGGACTCCGTGGGTGGAGATGGGTGTGTGATGGATGGAGGTGGGTGTTGCGCGGGAGCACGCACGCACCCCCACCCATCCCACTTGGTGTACACATGGGTGAACACTGAGCCGACACCCATCCCCCCACCCACTGCTGGCCATATACATGGATGGGGGCACACCCACCTGAACACCGAGCAGGGAGGGGAGACGTCCATGTAAAAATGGCCATAGTGGTGAAACAGGATGTAATGGAGGAATTATTCTTGTTGAATATTTTTGTAGGAGCTAAAGAGAGCAAAGACATGCTAAAATACTATTTAAAAAATTATACAAGCAGTTCTGTACACCTTAACTCATGAAGGCTGGTTCTCCTGTGTAAGGACCATATATATATATTTTCTTAGGAAAAAGAAATCACTACAAAGGGGACCATAACTCTGCTCAAGATGAAAAAATTGTTAAAAAATGTTGGGACTCTACTTCCCTTTAATTCTTCTGCTCTACCATATTTGATTGTAATCATCCTGCAGCACACAATGCTAATAAAGGAAACAATATATTAATGTAAATCAGAAGGATATGGAGAAATGCAAAATGAACTGCATTCTCACCTCCTGTTATTGCAAAATTTGGAGACTAACATTTTTGGAATTTCTGCTTTTTCTTGTTTGAATAGGGAGTAGGGAGTGAATGTTCTGAGAGGAGCACCATGTAGGTAAAGGGATGGGAGGGGCCATTGCCCTCCCCCTTGTGTTCCATGCCACATGCTCATCATACTTTATGATTTCTTGCATCTCTGGCCCTTTACAGTGGCTCCTGTAAAAAATTGCCCCCTTCTAAACTGAGATCCAAAAGGGTGCCTGCAATGCTCAAAGCAAGTCAATGGAATTGTTTAGGGGGAATGAGGGGCCTGTTCCCCTTTTAAGGTCACTGTTGTACTTCTTGGACCTTCTGACCCTGTAGCATATTTGTGTGAAGTTGTCTGTGATTGTGAGGCCAAAAGCTATTAACAGAGTTACATATAACACACACAGGAAACCAGGCTAAAATGTTACAGAGGTCTGAGATTTGTATATATGTAATTATTGGCAAAGTTTATAATGAAGTATTCTGTAGAATGCCTATATAGTATATATGTTATGCTAAATTTGTGAAATTGCTTTTTTCCTGAAAGAAGCAAAATATAGCGTATTTCATGAAATAGGCAATGGTTCTTTCTAATTCATGGAATAAGCACATCCTCTGCCTAATCCATGAAATCAGCATATTTCTTCATTCATTAAGTAGACACTTAATTAGTCAGACCCATTTCCTTTTTCACGAAATACAAAGTATTTTGTACTGGTGGTTTCACCAGTTTCATGCTGAAGAAATATTTCCCTATTTAAGGGGAAAAAATCAGTTTCACAAATTTATCATAACATATGCAATACCAAAACTTCATAATCAAAGTACCCATCAGTCTGGATTAGCCCGAATGGTGGGACTGTGATCTCAAAAATACCATGAGTGGTCAGTAGGTGGTGGCCACGTGGCGGGTGCAAGCTAACATTTGGCAGCCACCTAATCAATGAGCGGGTAAACACATGGTGGGTGTGGGCTAACGTGAGCTAATGTCTTGTTTGTTTTCACCGTATGCTTATATATTGTATGCCTGACAAAAGGCAAAGTATATAATAAGGCTCTATACTTTTCCTACATACCAGCAAGTTTAGAATTAGGTATTCCATAAAACGTATGTGTAGTATCTACAAAATGTCAATCAATATGCAATTAGAGAGTGGCCAAGTGTTGTACACATTTCCTGCATTTCATCCTTTTCCTATAACATACACAAATGCACTCTCTGAATGATAACTATGAGGTATGTATATATCCACGTAATAAATCCTCCAGCCATGAAATAAGCTTCATTTTACCTGCAGTAAGATTATTATTTTTTCAGTAACAATAAGACTGCCATACCATATCACATCATCCTGTGATCTCTAACACCACCTACTTTAGGAATATATTGAAATGATTTAAAACAAAGTTTGTGATACTACCTTTGTATTACTCTCTATGTGAAGCCAGCTGCCTCATGTGTCCAGTTCAGATGTCCAATGATATGGGACTTGAAACAAATAATAAACATATCTTCCTTTTCTATATATCCTATTGTGCTTCAAAGGCCTAATTTAATGACCTACAAAGTCTAGAAAAACTTTTTTTATATAATCCTGGAAGGGAGAAACCCTTCATATCTCCAATGAGATAATGAAAGCTTTTCTTGTTCTAATGTTTCCTGAGATAAAAAGCAGCCTCTAGCAGCATGCTCCGAAGAAGAGTCATCCAAAGTTTAAGGTTACACTTCATTGTTGGAGGGTGGCATTTATTCTATTGTCTGTCATCCTAGGGGATGCACCCTTGCCCTTTGCAATTTAAGTCTTACAGATAGAAACCCTCAAGCTTTCAGAGAGAGAATAAAACTATGAGGTATTTGTGGTTCAGTTGTTGAGGGACAGCTTGAAATAGGACAGCCATAAATTTTGGCCTTGACTGTCTACTAATGACTCTCTTAGCGACCTTCAGCAGATCAGTTGACCTCTCTCTAACTTATTTCTTTTCATTCTAAAAGGACCAGAGGGAGGAATGAAAAGATCAAAGTGAGTGCAAGTGTAAAGAGAGAGAAAGCAATACCAACCAAACCACTAACAATCAAGATTGCTCTCATTAGAGAGTACAATTTTGTTCAATACTCATTTAAGAATTAGCAAGACTACCCACACAATGGATTCAACTCCTCCCAAATCTGAAGATACCTCAACTGAGAGAACAGGGACTGAGCAGCCCATCAAGCACAGCCCTCTGTATTCTATGGTCCATGGCAGTATGTTAAATCAAACCTAGCCAGTTTGTGTTTAGCTTAGACTCAGCTATGACTTTATTATATCTCCCAAAGAAGAACTCTATGAAACTCGGACGTTTCCCCTGCTCCTGTAACATGGGCAAGGACCCATAGTGGAATGGCTTGGAGCAAGAGGAAGGTTGCCGAGAAGCACTGGATCTACCTCCATCAACAACAATGGGTACTTTCAGACAATACGGGGCCCTTTGGCCCCGTACCGGCACCACCGGCTTCGTTCCCCGCCGGGGTCACCCCGTAACGGCACAACAGACGTGCCGGGGGGATCCCGGCGGGGAAAGTGGGAGGGGCCGGGGCCGCGCGGCGCAACGTGCGGCCGCACGGCCCCGCCCCCTCCACGCACCCCGCCGCCCGCCCTCCGAGGAGACGGGCGGGCGGCGGGGCCAATGCGGCCGCCGCGTCCGGCCGATCGTGCCACGGCCCGGGATCCCGCCGGGGATCCCGGGCCGTGGCACGCGGCCAGACGTTACTTTTCCTTGGCCACGGCCCGGGGTCCGTTTGACCACGCTTCCCGGGACCTTCCCCCGGCTAGCCCGGGAAGCGTGGTTCAAACGAACCCCATGTGCCGATTGACCGTGGCCAACATCTGGCGCGCCGCAAACAGACGTACGGGACACGGTGACCACAGGTGGGTATTCACCATGGTTCACCGTGTCAACGTCACGTCTGAAAATACCCATAAAGAGCAGCAGTGGACAAGGAGAAATTGGATCTGGGACGCTCGCCTATGGGCTTGAGCTCACGACCGAGAAGGAAGGTGGTAGTGGTGTGCAATTCATTTTTTGTTATTATAAAAAAATTGTAAATATTAATTTTATTATTCTAACAACAACAAAAAAATGAATAATAATAACAAAAACAAAAACTAATTTTTATTTTTGAAATAATGGGAAAAAACTGAAAAATGCATTTCTGGCTATAATGTTTTTGTTTCTTATTATATTCTAATGAAACTTGGAGAGAGTGTACCACCAATGGAACTCATTATGTATACCAACTTCTGGAACAATTGGATAATGGAAACCAATTTTATAAGAAATTTAATATTATAGTTTTAAGAAAAGCTACCTACACATTCCTGGCTACAACTTCTTTATATTCCATATCATATTTATGAATCCTAGGAATATTATGTCTCTCCCCAAGGTTGCCAATCCTGGCAAAGTTCAGAAAGATTGGAGAAAAGGTTCCTGATGGTATAAGCCATTAATCTGAAAATATATTTCTGGCTGTAGCTTTTTTATGTTACATCCTGTTTAAAAGACATTTGGCAGGAATGTATCCCACACCTTCCCTGTCATTTCTGCCAAACTACAGGACAATATGATATACAGCACCAATTTTATAAGCAATTTAAGTTGTCTCCTTAAAACCATTATTCAGATAAATAGCAGCACATGTAGTGCCAGTCAAAGGCAGGCACCTGGCATGGTAGGGGGAGGGAGGATATAGGAGGGAGAATGGGGAGCAACCCAACAGACTGACAGACACATTCACTCCATGCTTCCAGCTTTACAGGACCAATTGGTGGTGGCTTCAAGGCAGGCATAGAAGGGACATAACTGGGACTTTGAGGATACATGTTTTACACGTCCAGGCTGGCCAGTTATCATCACAATCACATCCTGAAGCACTGTGACAGAGGACATGAGATAATCTCTTTTGGCTCTTTCCTAAACAGGTGCTTCTGACTTCACAGTAACACGTGGGGGAGAGAATTTTGGGTGGTCACAGCACAGAATGAGGATATTTGATTGACATTTCTGCTGGCCAATTTGCATCACAAACAGACCTTATATCACAGTGACTTGTAAGAGAAACCCTGGCATAGGCTCATTCTCTGCATATACTGTGCACAGTCAAACATACATTTATAAGTTGTTTACTTGTACCACCAGGACCCTTTATCCAATCTGTTTAAAAGTTGGCATAGATTGTAAACTTGGGGATGGGTATAAACATGACAAGTTTCATCCACAGTAGATGGAATACTAAGTCGTTACAGCCAAAAACATGTTTTCTAGAGTGGGTACCTAGGGTTAATTGCGGGGCCGAGAGGTGCTCCCAGGATACAAAGATCTCCGCGGCAGAGAAGTTCTTTTTCCAGGTGCTCCAGGCCCTCCCTTTAAGATCTTGAATGGTTCAGTGGTTGGGGATGATACAGGCAATTTGACCTGTATAAAGGAAAAGGGAGGCAGCGTCGTAGACTACGCCTTGGTTTCATATGGCCTGCATGCTTGTGTTCTCAACTTCTCGGTGGATCCCCAAATTGGGAGTGACCATTTCCCATTGACATTGACTTTGGATCTGGGAGTTGGACATAGACGGGGACCGGGATATGTCCCTGTAGGTCAGTTGGAAGTAAGCGGCAAGCAAAGACTGAGATGGACTGTATGTTTAGAACAGAATTTTTTTTCCTTTTATTGCTCAGAGGAAGCAGTGCTTATGTACAAGTTGCTAACTCAGGCCCAGGTGGTGGACCAAGTTATGCAGTCATATGAGAACTTGACCCAGATATTGCAGCCTTATCTAACACAGTGTGCATCTAGCACAAAACCTATTATGCTTAAGGAGAACACTGGTGGGATGAGGACTGTCGAGTGGCTAAGAGCAATCTGCGATGGGCAGCGGCAAAATTAAAGAATCCACTGGGGACTGTTATAATGGCAGTGTATAAGCTCTTGGCTGTGGAATATAAAAGTTTACTAAAGACCAAGACGACCAAGAAATGGTCCTACAAATTACAGGCCTATCTCTCTACTTAGAGTAGTAGGTAAAATATACGCCAAACTCCTTTTGGGCAAATTACAAAACTGGCTGGTTTTTTGCCTTTCTCCGTTGACAATAAATCAGTGCTTCGTTTTAAACCATTTAATACAAAGGTTTAAACTTAAAAAGCAAAAACTATATGCCGCATTCATTGATCTTAAGGCAGCCTTCGATATGATTTCAAGGGAGAAACTTTGGTCCAAGCTCAGTATACTAGGGATCGACCGTAGACTGTTACTTCTTATGAAGGCCCTTTATACAGACTCTACTATGAGAGTGAGACTGAATAACAAGAGTACCCTCTCCAATTTAATCTCTGTACAGAAGGGGGTCAGACAAGGATGCATATTTGCCCCCTCGCTTTTTAATTTATACATAAATGATTTAATTTTGAATATGAGAGCACAGGATAAATATATGGTCCCAAGGCTGGGGCGGGAAAGGCTTGCTTGTTTATTTTACATGGATGACGCGGTGTTGCTTTCTTCCTCATGCCTGGGATTTAAGAGATTATTAATGGATTTTGACTGCCTTTGTGCAGAGAACAGTCTAATAGTAAACTATGAAAAAACCAAAATAATCATTTTTGCCCCAGTATACAAGGAATTTAGTTGGAGAATGGGAGGTGTTCCTTTGCAACAAGTAAAATATTTTAAGTATCTGGGGTTGATCTTTTCTTTCAATGGTTCCTGGAGGGCACATGTGGCTGCTCTAAGGAAAGCAGCAAACCCAGTTGTTGTAATGATCCTGAGATTTTACTATTCTTATGGGGGGCATATGTTTTCGCCGGCCTTAAAGGTCTTTGTAGCCAAAGTATTGACTAAGTTATCTTATGGGGTCCCAGTGACCCCTGTATTGTAAAGTCCCTAGCTGGAATCCAAAATTGGTTTAAGAAATTGCTGGGTGTCCCACGAAGTACAATTTCTGCTATGTGTACTTTGGAGGCCAGGGTGATGTCTTGGGAAAGAAGGTGTGGGGGCTTAATCCTTGGCTTTTGGTTGAAATCGATGCATACTCATTCAGAATCCCTGGTTAGGTTATGCCTGGAAGAATGTTACCAGATGTCGGGCCCTTCTAGTCCTTGGTGGAGGACGGTAAAAAGGAGGATAAATGATATAGGTTTCTTCTCTGAGTTTCTCTCTGTATTTACAGATAAACAGGGGTTAAAACTCATTTGGGAGAGATCGAAGGATATAGACACCCAGGGTAATAGAATGCTGGTTGCTAATACAAAAACAGCATCATATAATAAGTACTGGGCTGCCGGGAAGTCGGGCCCAGTTTACTTGGGTGGTATATCACAATCTAAGTTGCAATATGCTTTTACGTCACTGCGGTGTCAGACTGTGGTAACGGAAGTCCTCAAGGGGAGATACGCTGCTCAGAGATATTCTGATCGCCTCTGCATATGTAAGGAAAAGGTTGTTGAGGATCTTCCGCATTATCTTTTGTATTGCCCATTGTATAGTGGGCTTAGAGCCCATATGTGGTCATGTATGAGGTATCCAGAAGGTAAATCTGATCTGCAAAAGCTTATTTTTGTGCTTGGGGATAGTTCCCCTGAAGTAACCTGAGCAGTGGCTATTTTTGCGTTTAGAGCAAAAAAATATCGCCTGTTGGAAGTCCAGAGGACCTCCCAGCCAGTTTAGAGGAAGGTAGGCTGGGGGGTTCAAAATGCCTTGGAAATGATATTGTGGTAATTTAGGATTCGTGTTTTTTTTCTCTGCTCCCAATTTGTCCGTTTACTATTTATTAGGGGTGGGCGTGCCGGTAAATCCGGTATCCAATAATGCCGGTACTGGTCGTACCGGCATTATCGGATTCGACCCGGTAAATCCGGTCCCGTTACCGGATTCCGGGTACCGGATTTTTTTACATTGCAGCCATTTAAATGAATGTCTGCAATGTAAGTCCCACCAAAAACGTTTTTTAAAAAAACCTCCCCAAGTCCAGGCTGCGCGGGTGGAAGGGGGGACACCCCCCACCCACCCTGCCCAGCCTGGATTTTTGTTAAAAAAAGACCCCCCCTCAGCACCAGCGGCCGCGGCATCCCTGCAACCGCTGGTAAGTATAGACCCGATCCCTGGGGTGTGTGTGTTTAACACCCCCCCAACCCCCCAGGGATCACCCCTACTAAAGTTGACTCAGTGCTGTACCTTTGCGGAGCTCCGGGTGCGGCGGC
>QEPC01000119.1:3007243-3049360 GCA_003113815.1 Sphenodon punctatus | reverse complement strand
CCGCTGTGTGAGCCGGCTGTCAGCCTGTTCTCGCTCTTCCCCCCTCCCTTCCCATTTCCCTTGTGTGGGCGTTCCCTTGTGTGCCTTGTGGCTTCGTTTGCCCTCAGGCGGCCATGTCTGTGTCCCGCCCCTGCCCGGTGCCTTGTGGGGGTTTAGCGCCCGGCGGGGGTTCGGCTGCACGTCTGTTGTGCTGCCATGGCCCGCGATGGTGCGGCCCGGTTCCGGCCCGTGGTACCGTTCCCGGCACGTCTGTTTGTGTCGTTTTCCCACCCCCGGCCGTGGTTGCACTGTTCGCCCCCTCTGGTGGTTCGCTGTGGTGAACCGGCCACCCGTAACGTCTGAAAATACCCTGTGTTACAGCTAAACAGGCGTTAAAATTCATTTGGGAGAGATCGAAGAATATTGACACCCAGGGTAATAGAATGCTGGTTGCTAATACAAAAACAGCACCATATTATAAGTACTGGGCTGTTGGGAAGTCGCGCCCAGTTTACTTGGGTGGTAAATCACAATCTAAGTTGCGATATGCTTTTACGTTACTATGGTTTCAGACTGTGGTAACGGAAGTCCTCAAGGGGAGATACGCTGCTCAGAAATATACTAATCGCCTCTGCATATGTAAGGAGAAGGTTGTTGAAGATCTTCCGCATTTTCTTTTGTACTACCCATTGTATAGCGGGCTTAGAGCCCATATGTGGTCATGTATTAGGTATCCAGAAGGTAAATCTGATCTGCAAAAGCTTATTTTTCTGCTTGGGGATAGTTCCCCTGAAGTAACCTGAGCAGTGGCTATTTTTGCCTTTAGAGCAAAAAAATATCGCCTGTTGGAAGTCCAGAGGGCCTCCCAGACAGTTTAGAGGAAGGTGGGCTGGGGGTTCATAATGTCTTGGAAATGATATTGTGGTAATTTAGGATTCGTGTTTTTTTCTCTGCTCCCAATTTGTCCGTTTACTATTTATTGTTTAATTTTATCTATGTTGTATATAAATGTCTTTTAAGTATTTTAGTATTTTGGTTGTTACCCTTGGTTATTTGTCAAGGTCAATGCGCCAGCACAATAAATTTTGAATTGAATTGTTTTCAATTGAAACCAATGGAAAGCAAAAACAAAAGCAAAAACGAAAACAAAATTTTGATATTTACAAAAATGAAAGATTTAAATAACAAAAACTAAAAATGAAAAAAATATAATTAAATAGGTCCTTGGTGCACATCTCTAGAAGCTGGAAACTTTCCCCCATGACAGTGTACAAGGAAGCAAGACTTAAGGTGCTTTAGGGAACCCTGTGGCTAGCAGGGATTGTGACCACGAGGGACCCCGGCACTGGAAGTAGGAACTGTGGCTGCAGAAGGCGCAAGATCAGGGTAACCACTTGGTCCAGGATGCTTCCCTACAAGATTGGATGTTGGTGGTGGGGTTGCTTATGTTGTTTTTATATACAGCCATTTCAGTGATATGAAACATAAAAATACTGTAATCAGCTTCATGGGAAGAAGTTTCATTCCAATGTTAAAGAGGCTATGCTACTTTCCCCCAATATCCTAGAGTAAAATTCCAATCCTAAAACCACTTACATACAGTCTGAAATCAGTGGGACTCCTCTGAAGTAAATGGTTTGAGAACTGTGACCTAAATCATCCAGGGTAAAATATGCAGTGCACTATATATTTAGAAAAAACACTAACAAGGCACTCGATTTGTTGAAAAATCAGAAAGGCTTGAATCGTCTGAAGTAGAAAATATGTAACTATAATACAATTACATGTGGTATAGGAGCAGTAGAACATACACATCAAAGTAAACTGCTAATGAAAAGAAGCTAGCTGATGAACGGTTTTGCCCATCTTGTTTTCTTCTGTTGGTATGTTAAGATTTAAAAACATACTAGTTGCTGCTATCAGTTTTGAAGTCTCAACAGTTTTCTCTCTCTCTAAAAAAAACACAAAAATCTTCAGAGGAAATCTGAATACACAGCAAAGAATAATTTAATTTCTTTCTAATAGAGAGATCTACTTTGTGGCAAGGAAGGAAAGAAAGAAGGGAAGAAAACTTCCCCAGTGCAGTTAGCTTCTAGGAATTCAACATTCCCACTTCCTTGACCAGGATGGGAGCTAAAACAAGCTGCAATTAAGGAACCATTAAAAGACTGTTTATGTCAAGTTAAATTTAAGAAGTTTTACAATGCTGGAGCTCTAGGATAAAGTGAAGTGATGCTGTGCATAAAATGGCACAATGAACAATTTTAAACAGTGCTGTGTAAAAGCATCAACCCACCCATAATAGCATACAACACAATGCTATAAGTCAGTTTGATTTTCTATTTAGGTTACAGAGGTCTATTTATGTCATCCTTTATTTCAGCTGTTTTCACTAGTAAAAACACCAATTTTTTTACTATTATTATTATTATAATTATAATTATAATAATTATTATAAGCATTTATATAGCACCAGCGATGTACCTGGCGCTTTGCAAAAAAACAAGATAGACATGGTCCCTGCCCAAGAGCTTACAATCTAAAGACAGGGGGAGGGGAGACAGGGAAGGGGGAACAGAGGGAGAGACAAGGGATGCGATATTCTAGAGGATGCGAGAGCTCAGGTACACGTTCTTGGCTTGGTTACAGTAAATTGGGAGTTTACAGATAACAGGTGCGGGATAATCCTGGGTGGGGATGATTAGCAGGAGTTAGGAAGGGCGGAGCGGGAGAGGTAGGTTTTGAGGAGGGATTTGAAGGTGTGGAGGGTGGGGCCAAGGCGGACGAGAGCAGGGAGGGAGTTCCAGGTGTGCGAGGCAGCAAGGGAGAAGGAACGAAGGCGGTTGGGGGAGCAGGGGAAGCGTGGGAGGATGAGGGAGGGGACAGAAAAGGAGTGGAGTGCTCAAGCAGGGGTTCAGAGGGAGATCAGGGAAGAGAGGTAGGGAGGGAGCGAGGTTGTGAAGGGCTTTGTAAGTGCAGACAAGGAGCTTGTACAGAATATGCTCAGAAAGAGGGAGCCAGTGGAGAGAGGAGAGGAGAGGCTGCACATGGTCAAAGCAATAGACTAAGTGGCTAATCCTGGCAACAGACTTTTGAATAGAGATGAGGGGAGAAAGGTGGGAGCGGGGAAGGCCAGCAAGGAGGAGGTTACAATAGTCGAGGCGTGAGACAACTAGGGCATGAATGAGAGTTTTGGAAGAGGAGACAGACAGAAAAGGGCGGATCTTAGCAATGTTGTGAAGGGAGGCAGGATTTGGCAAAGGAGTCAATGTAGGGTTTGAAGATAAGGTGTAGGATCAAAAAACATACAGTTTAAGAGATGAGTTAAGGCTCTTACAAATTCATTCATACTCCCCAAAGCACGAACATTGTAAGTTAAGTTATTCACCAAGTAAGCAATAAAGATGACATTGGACAGTCTTGAATATTGTTCTCACTTACAACCTGTGACTCTATGCACTCACACTTTGCCTTTCAACCCCAGTACTCTTCCTCTGCAGGTTGGGGGCAGCACTGAAGCTGGGGACAGCAAGTTCCTCCCTACCCAAATATTATGGAATTGTACCCTGTTTTCACTGTAGCCACATTTCCTCCCTTCATTTATAGCTCCCCTCTCAGGCAGCAGCTACCCCCCACCCCAAATCTTGTCCCTGAATACACATCACCAATCTCTCAGCCTTCCCCCACCCCACCCCATATATACCCTGCCAGCACCTGGGTGCCCTCTCTCCATAAACACACCACTTTCCACCCCTGGCTTACTCTGAGCCTTGTCCACCAATATACACCCTCCCAGGATCTGGATGCCCGTTGCCCATACACACACTGATCTCATCCCCTCGCTGCCCCAGTCTTGTCTGCCAGAACATATCATGTACCTAACAACTTTGTTCTCCCCATATACACCCTACCTGTACTTGGATGTCCCATTGTCCCCTTGAAAGAACATATGAAACACATATCCATTGTCCCATTGAAAGCACATATAACACATACATGGACTTCTGACTGTCTCCCAAACCCTGTTCCTGAATACACATCACTCATCTCTCGGCCTTTTCTCCCCATACATATAGCCCCAGATCCTGGGTACCTCCTCCCCATACAAACACTTCTCCCCAGCCCTGGCTGCCCACCAGCTTTGTCTATGAATATGTACTACCCATCTCTCAGGATCATCCCCCAATACCCTCCCCCAGCACCTGTCTGTCCATTGTCAATACATACACTTCCCCCTCCACCCATGGCTGCCCTCCATGCATATACATCATGCTTTTCTCAGTCTTGTCCTCCATAAACACTCCCCCAGCACCAGCATGCCCCCTCATAATGCAGATACATCCTCCACTACCCAGCTACTCCCACTCTTGTCTCCTTGTATATACCCCGCATCCATCAACCTTGTTACCCCCATATGCAGCTCCCCATTACTCAGCTGTCCAGTTCTCCCCAACCTAAATGAAAGCATATAGAAAAAGCAGGTGGTCAGGAGGCAGAAAGATGCCCTCTCCTTCAGTGTTGCCCCAAACTTTCAGAGGAAGAGGATTGGGTCTGAAAGACCCAGGAAAAGTGTAGGTGCATGGAGTCTACGTTGTAAGTGAGCAAAATGTGAGAGACTCTCCATTGTCTTTACTGCTTACATGGCATGCAGGAGCCTTAACTTACAATTTCCATGCTTTTTGGAGCACAAGTTAATTTGTAAGAGCCTGGATTCCTCTATTAAACTGTAGATTTTTTGATCCTACAATTTCCTTGTTTTTTGAAAGGGGAGTACACTAAATTCTCTTTCATACAACACTACAAACTCAGAGCTCCCCCGTTCTAACCTAATAGCCCTCATTCTCCTCCCAGAGAACCCAGGAATCCCAGCTCCCAGTGCCCCCACCCTACTCTAACCCACTAGCTCCAAACCCCCTAACAGAGAACCCAGATGTCCAATCCCCTAGCCCCACTCCCACTCTAACCCATTAACTCCCATTTCCTTTTCAGACAACTAAGGAGTCCTGAATCCCAGCCCCTACTTGTTTAAGCCACTAGCCCCCATTCCCCTTTCAGAGAACCCAAAAGTCCTGGCTCTCAACCCCAACCCCCTCCCCCACCCCATCACTCTAACCCATGAGTCTCCCCTCCCCTCCCAGTGAACCCAGGAGTCCTGGCTCCCATCACCCTTTCTAACCCACTAGCCCCTACTCCCCTCCCACAGAACCCCATAAAGGTTCTGGATCCCAACCTTTCTTCTCTAACCCAAAGTCCCCTACTCCCCTCCAAGTGGTGACTCAATTGGGGGCAGAGGGGAGAGGCACCCCCTTGAAGTTGCCTTCCATGCATCTGCTGCCGCACCCAAGCTGCACAACTGGATCAGGGGCAGAGACTGCTTATGGTGGAAAGTTTAAGGAAGAAGCTCTCTGTCCCACCCCAGTGTACCTGGGGAGCTTAGAATCGGTTGCGGAAACAGAGCAAGGGGCTGGTGGATGATCATAACTTCCCCCTCAGCTCCCTCCTGTCTCACATATCTTATTCCTCTATTCAGGGAAAGGTTGGTGGTGCTCTAGTTGCTGCTGCTGTCAGGGTGGGCTGCATCCCAGCAGGATAAATCATTATCTTGATTTTATAACAAGTAGAATGTGTGTGATTTTAATGGAGATGTAATCTTCCTTAACTATAGCCACTTCCCTGGCTCTGTAATTAAAGACCAAACAGGAAGTCAAGTCAAACTGTACTGTTAGAGAAATATGAATAATGATCTGCAGTATGGAATTTCTGGAGCCCCTGTTATTCTGGGTACAAGACTGCATAAGAGAAATAGACAGACTTACAACTCCACTGCTCAGCTTTAATAAATATTTTAATAAATTTAAACTAGAATTTGTGTCAAATGGCCTGGGCCAGTAGTTTGTGTGGCCACCTGAATTACTATGGCACTGTCCTCTAATTTTAATAGCGTTAATCTCTAAAATTTCATTTGTTGACATGACGCAATTGTGTATAAATGCTGCCACCTTCTGGTGATTTCTGTAGCTCACAGGCATAATCCCCTCTCACTGAAGTCAATGAAAAGACTCCTGTTGACTTTAATAGGAGTTGAATTGTGCTCTGTATTACTGACATGGGCTTAATCTCCCCATTGGTTGCTAAATGAGGATGAAACAAGTACAGGGAAGGGCAAAAAAATCACAGCTGATAAGGCTAATTAGGGCTCAGAAAATATTTCCTTTCCGAACCCAATCCAGTGACGAGCTAGCCTGTACAGCAGTCATATAAGAAGGTGAATGGGATGTATTTCACCTGCTAAAAAGACCACCACCAACGTTAGTTGGCTAGGTAGGAGTTTATCAACAGTAGCTTCTCTCATGTCTCACAAGAGTGTTGCATTGTGCCAGTGGCAAATCTATAGGGACACAACAATTCCCCGGCCTACTCAATGCCTTTATTCATCCACCAGCAACATTTGTCTGCCCTGAGAAAGCCATCACATTCCTGCCCTGTTGCAAATGGCAGCCTTTTAATATACATTTTCACAGATTAAACCATTTGGGAGACAATATATAAAAGCATTTAACACAATAACCAACCAGTACAATAACCAACCAGTACAATAAAGGTCGTTATCAGCACCTTTTCAATTTATTTCACAGATGGGAAACTGAGACTGAGAGACAGCAACTAGCCCAGAACAAACTAGTGAGTGCAAGAAAAATTTGAACTCCAGTCTCCCAAGTCTATGTCCAACATCCTAAATCTCTAGGCTGCATTGGTTATAAATTTAAATTTATTTCCCTTAATTTTAATACAAATATATTGCAAATATGATATTTTATTAACACTGAGCTGTGCCTGCCATGATCCAGTAAATTGTTTCTAATTTTTCTATATATTAAATTTTAAAAACTTGTCAACTTCAAAAATGTCAAGCTACATCATTCACCTGCAACATGTACTAGCATACACTAGCAACTGAAAACTAAATGCCACAAACCGTGGAACTCACACCACCTCAAAAATAACTTCCTTATACTAACACTACAGACAATACAATTTCACTCATAGACTAACAAACTCTAACATAATCCTAACATACAACAACAACAACAAAAGGATAAGAACAAAACAAAGCACATACCACCAGACCAGCTGGAAAAAAAAACCTGTTCCTCCATCATAACAATACGAAATAAAAAAACATATAGAACATTAACAAAAAGGAACAGCAATTAAAAATTAAAAAGTAAACCAGTAACCTACACTCCAATTATACTCACTACACACAAAAACCACATCATTCAAAAACATATTATAAACATACACCACTTAACTATTCCACAAATAGAAACACAGTATCCAAACAAATTAACATAAATTTGCCACTGAAACTACCAAAACTACCCCAAACATACCTTCAAACAAAAAAACAAACAAGGAAAACCTCATATGAAACAATAAGCAGATAACATATAAAGGCAAAAATTGATGGAGTAGATTAACTCTTGGCTAATCACATTGCAGGACTGAGTAATTTCAGTATACTTTGGAATTATATTAACTGAAAAAGAAACATTTTCATAAGAATAAATGCTAAAGGATGTACTGAGAGTCATTTGCCAGGAGTTAATCTACTCAGTCAATGTGTTTGCCTTTATATTATCTGTTTCTTGTTTCATACGTGGTTTTCTTTCTTTCTTTCCTTCTTTCTCTCTCTTTCCTTTTTTGTGGGGAGGTGTGTATGCGGTAGTTTTGGTAGCATCAGTGACACATTTCTGCTAATTTGTTTGGATAGTGTATTTCTATTTGTAGAATAGTTAGGTAGTGTATGTTTGCGGTATGTTTTTGAATGATGTGGGGTTTTTGTGTTGTGGGTTGGATACTGGTGTTATTTTCAGGTTTTTAATTACTGTTGCATCTTGTCAATGTTCTATACGTTTTTGTGTTGTTATGATGGAGGAACAGTGCGTTTTTTCTGTTACCCTGGCGGTATGTGGGGTTTTTTGATATCCCTTTTTTGTACATTAGGGTTATGTTGCATGTTGTTAGTATGTGAGTTAAACTGCATTGTTTGTAGTGTATGTTAGTATAAGGAAATTATTTTTGAGATGGTGTGCTTAACAGGTCATTTCCATGGTCTCTGGTGTTTAGTTTTGGATTGTTGTAAGCATATATTAATACATATTGCAGGTGAATGTCATAGCTTAATGTTTTTCAAAACCAACAGGTTTTTTATTTAGTTAATTTTCTGTTTTTGTTATCATGGTATTTTTAATGTGTTTCTTTGTATATGTGTATTTTCTTCTGAGTAGCAAATGTCATCATTTCTTTGTATGGTTGTTGGTTTCTTTAAGAAGGTAACTTCTGTGGTGGTTGGTTTTTTTTTAAGTTTGCATTTATTCATTTTTTACATGAAGACATATATAGCAGAAATGAAATGAAACATTATTTACAATAATGTACTGAAGATGAATGAACATGAACATTTAAGTGTTTAATTTTAATGTTCAGACAACTGTTGTAATTGCGATATAATTATCAATAAAATCTCAATTGTAAGACAGGTCTCTTCATTTGTTTCTAATCTGTGTAGTGTGTAATGCTTCCAATATAGCTGTGTGCTGCAGGTGGACTCCCTCCAGTTCCCCTCTAATGTACCTGAAATTGCACAACATTGGGAAACTACTGTGGAACTCATTTGGTAAATGTCTGAATGTGTTGGGTTGTCTGCACAGTTACGTAACTTTCAGGTACCTCTTCTTCTTCCTTTTGTCCATGTCCCCTGCAAGTTGTAGGACAGTGCAGATCTACTGTACACATTCAGACATTTATTTATTTGTTTATTTATTAATTTCATTTTTATACCTCCCCCTCCTACCCAATGGCAGCTCAGAGCGGTGAACAATACATAACAATACATAATATACAAATGCAAAATATGACATAACAAGATATCAATTTAAATCATAAAACAACAGAACCCCAAAAAGAAAATTTCCAAATTACCCCTAATCTAAAAAAAACAACACCCATTACCCATACCCCTCACCAAAAGTCTGGCAAAATAGCCAGGTTTTACATTGCTTACAGAAAGTGGGGAGATCAGGAGAGAGGTGAATCTCTACGGGGTGGGAGTTACATAGCCACAGAGCAGCCACTGAGAACGCCTGCTCGAAAGTTGCCACCTGGGAAAGCTGGGGGATCTCCAAGTGGACGCCCCCGGCTGACCACATGGGCCGATCCAGGGCACGAGGAATGAGGTGGTCCCGTAGGTATGTTGGGCCTAGGCCATATAGGGCTTTAACGGTAATGACCAACACCTTGGATTGATCCCAGAAGACTATAAGCAGCCAGTGCAGATAATGGAGCACCGGTGTTATGTGCTCCTGGCGGCCCATCCCAACAAAGAGATGAGTCGCTACATTCTGCACCAGCTGCAGCTTCCGAGTCATTACCAAGGGTAGTCCACCTAGAGTGTGTTGCAGTAATCCAATCTCGAGGTGATTAATGCATGGATGACAGTGGCAAGATCGAAGCCTGAGATGTAGGGCTGGTGGTGTCGGACCAGATGTAATTTACCAAATGCACTCCTTGCAACAGTTGCCACCTGGGCATCCAGGTGGAGCTGAAAATTGAGGACTGCTCCTAGTCTCTGAACATGAAGAGATAAAGGAGGGATACACCCCATCAATGTAGACCTCCACTCCCTTGCCCTTACCCACCAGCATCCTCCGTCTTATCGGGATTCAAGCTTCAGATGGCTCATCCTCATCCAATCCCCCACTGCAGTCAGACCCTGAGACTGCTGGGCCTGGGTCAAATGAAAATGAGAGGTATAGCTGGGTTTCATCAGCATATTGATAGTACCAAGCTTCAAACCCTCACCCAAAGGCTGCATGTACAATCTCAACCAAAGGCTGCATGTACACTTGAGTTGCACAGTAGCTACATGTGTTGGGTTGTACAGCCTTGGAAAAAGTTTTAAGCAGATCAGTCACCAGTCTGAGTAGGTCAGCTAGTAGCTTTTCTTCCTTGCTCATTGATTTATTCCATCCCCATGCAAGTTGGGGGACACTGTGGAGCTACTGTTCAACTCAATAGGTAAATGTCTGAATGTGATGTGTTGTACAGTAACTCTGCAGTGTGTATCCCACAACTCACAGGTAGCTCCTCTTCTCTTTGTCAATGTCCCCTGAAAGTTGGTGGACAGCGTGGAGCTACTGTGCAACTCCAACACACTGAGACATTTACCAATTGAGTTCCACAATAGCTCAGCAGTGTCCCACCACTTCTACCCATTCTACCCTATGGCCTTTTCTTTCTGATTCATATCTAGCCACACTGTCATCCAAGCTTTCATCACCTCGAAGCTAGATTACTGTAATGTGCTCTATGTGTGGGCCTACCCTTGATGACTGTTGGGAAGCTGCCACCTCTTGAGTATTTTTGTTTTTCTGTCCATTGTGTGTGATTGTTAATGTTTGGATTTTTGTGATCCACATCTCCCTGCCTACTGGCCCCCAATTTCGAAAAGCAAATCACTTACTCACCACCTTCCTATGCACTCCCCTCTCTGTTATGGGACTAACATGTGAAAACTGTGCCCAGGAAGATTCTTTGGGACTCTGACTCCAAGTCCTCTCTAATTGTGAGACTTTTACAATATGGTGTCTAGCTGCAATTAAAAGTGTTCTGCAACTTCTGGAAACTTAGAGGGGAGCTGGAATGAGCTCCCCTGAAGCATCTGGGTTCAGTGGAACTCTCTGCTTTGGAAGAACTTTCAAGCATTTTCTTTGAAACTGTGAGACAGTAGGGACAATAGGCATAATCCAGTTCCTATTGAAGTCAATGGGTAAATTCCATTGACTTCAATGAGAGCTGGATTGCACTCAGTGGCTGTATGTACACTCTGGACTCTGAGTGCTTTTCTTCTTCCTTGGTCATTGTTTTGTCCATATACTATCCAATAGAGGTGGGACATCTGGCTAAAAACCGGTTACCGGTTTTACCGGTTACCAGTTTACCGGATTAAAACCAGTTTACCAGTACCGGATTTATTGCATTGATTTCAATGGGGAACTGTCCCCATTGAAATCAATGGGGAAAAAAAACAATACTTCCCCCTCCCAGGCTGTGCGGGTGGAAGGGGGGGCACTCCCACCCACCCTGCCCAGCCTGGATTTTTTTTTTTAAATTTTTTTACCCTAAGTCCCTACTAGTGCGGGCTGCGGGCCACCGCCGGCGACCTGGAGCCCGCACCAGCAGGTACTAGGGTGATCCCTGTGGTGGGGAGTGGTTTAACACACACCCCACCCCAGGGATCAACCTACCTTCCCACCCAGGGATTGCCTACCTTTGGCGCTCCGGGCGGCAGTGGTAGAGGCGGTGGTGGCAGCATGGCGGTCCGGAGGCTTCAGCGCTGGCTGGTGGCTTCAGCGCTTTCTAGGCCTTCTGGGGAAACCCAGAAGTTCCCCGGAATGCCTAGTAAGCGCTGAAGCCACCAGTCAGTGCTGAAGCCGCCGGACTGCCGTGCTGCATCCACTGCCTCCACCACTGCCACCGCCTGGAGCGCCAAAGGTAGGAAATCTCTGGGTGGGGAGGTAGGGTGATCCCTTGGGTGGGGTGTGTGTTAAACCACCCCCCACCCCAGGGATCACCCTAGTACCACAGTACCTACCTGCTGGTGCGGGCTCTGGGTCGCCGGTGGCGGCCCGGAGCCCGCACTAACAGGGACTTTGGGGGAAATTCTTTTTTTTTTTAAAATCCAGGCTGGGCAGGGTAGGTGGGGGGTGTCCCCCCTTCCACCCGCACAGCCTGGACTGGGGAGGGAAAGTGGTTGGGGTTTTTTTGTTTCTTTTTTTCCTTTGCGGCCATTCATTTCAATGGCCGCAATGTAAAAAAATCCAGCACGGGGATCTGGTATCGGTACCCCCAAATACCAGAGTAATCCAATACTTCCGGTACAGCAAAATACCAGCACTATCGGATACCGGATGTACCGAACTTTCCACACCGACTATCCAAGTTGTTGGACAATGAGGAGCTACTGTGAGACTCATCTGGTAAATGTCTCAATGTGTTGGGTTGTGCAGTAGCTACCCAGTGTCTCACCACTTCTACGCATTGACTCCCTCCTTTCCCAATTTTTCCCAATGGAAATTCCAGCCTGTTTTCCCCTCTGGTAGAGAAGGGGGGTGAGGGATGAGCTGTGACATGTACTGAAGCTGGCTCAGTCCATTCAGTCCATGACGTACACTCTTTTCAGCCAATCAGAGTGGACAGAATAATTACAGTTGAACAGGATGGAACTGCCAGTGTGTGCCTGTGTGACCAATGAGCATTCATAAAGCTTTGATTTTTAAAAAAATTAAAAAAACCTTTTAAAAAAGTCTCTAACACCACCACACCAAACCAATCATTAAAAAACATTGACATGGCTGGCTAGGCTACATATATGTCAATTTTCAAGCCTCAAATGTGAGCGCAGCCAAAGATATAGATAGGCATAAAAACAAGCCTTTCCAGCGATTCTACATCAAAGCAAAAAACCCAAAACATTGTAACTCATAAAGCACAGGACTGAACTCCACAAATCCACATACCCTCTGAACACTAAAAATTCTGAAAAAAATCAGACGAAACCCATAATCTGCAGTACTAAAATGATGTGTGTAGTTTCAATGTTTAGAATGAAAGTGGGGTCACAGCTTAACATACAGCTGCTGCCACGGCTGTATAATGTGAATGTGCCTAAATACCCCAGTTACCTTTGGAAACTACAGTCCAAAACTACAAAAATATATATTGGTGTAATGAGTAGCAGAACTGTGACACTACAGGAAAACTAAAGCAGGCTATTAGTCCACAGCCTCCATTAATTTGTTTGCAATTTGTTTATATTCCAATGACAATTCTCTGTTAAAATGAAATTTTTAAGATGAAGATCAAACGCATGCTATTTGTTGTGATCCTTTCTGTTTTCCCATTTCGTACACAGAACATTCAGCTGTCAGCTCTGCAACCCAAAATACAGGATTTTATATTATCTTCTCTTTAGCAACTAAAAATCCTCCATCTTCTCCAACAGTCAATTAAAATCAAAGTAACAGCCACTAGAGGCTGAGAATCTTAATATTAAAAATTGATTTTAGTCCAATTCACTCGCAACCCTAACTACAATCTTACTACCAAGCCCATATGTCAGGACAGGACAGCACCTGCAATTAAGTACATATGAGATCAGTATTGACTATCTGAGTTCAGACGCTAATATGTTATGTTTGCTAATACCAATACAGCAGACCATTTGATGTATGAAAAGAAAACAAGCACCACTGAAAAATATTAACTACTTAGGCCACAATCCTAAAACCACTTACTCCAGGATCAATGGGACTACTCCAGGGTAATGGTTTTATGATCATGGCTTTAATATAACATCCAAGAGCATCTCTAACATTTTAAATCTTGGAGGAGGAGAGGAAGAGGAATGTCACTAGGTTTAGCCACAAGTACTTCCTACCATCAAAACAAATGGTAGGGGAATGGATTTTTGTCACTGTGTTGCTCATTTATTGCAGTCTTTGAAAGAATAAAATATAAACATTTCAAAGCCTCATATATTCTGGCTATAAAAACAACATACTACTTTTTCCTGGTTAATAAAGGCTGGAACCAATACTCATTGAAGTCACTGGGAAAAAAAGAATCAATAAAATTGGACACATACTTCGGTCTTTATCTGGCAACACATTGATGAGTGAGGTATAAAGTACAGCAGTAAATACACATGATATGAGTATTCTCTGTACCGTACATGGTGTGTGTGCATATATTTTCTCCTTTTACATTTCAAAACATTGTAAAACAAGCAATGGTGCCACCAGGGTCAGTGATATTTTTCTTATTCATGCTAAAGAAAATATCAAGTGGCCATCCAGCTGTGTATAAATAGCATGTAAATTCAAAGATATACATAGCCAAATAAAATATTCATGAAAAATCATCTTTTTGGTAGCACATTTGACCTGGTTACAATGATGTGTTAAAGCTTTCATCTTACTCAAAGTTATTTGTCTGTCTTTTGCTTCTTAAACTGATGTAAAAGAAAAACAATTAGAAATATGCACATCGCCAACAGAGCAGTGCTTATTTGTTTCATGAGAAAGATATGCATTCGTAGAATGAACCTCACATGAAATTTACAACCTGAATTATATTTTTCATTCCTAAACCTTACTCTAAATACAGATTGATTATTCAGTCCCAATATCCTTGGGAATAAGAATATACAAGTAGGAAAAGATTAACCATTTATTTGGTGGGCTGGAGCATCATACTTGTATAACAAAGGGTCAATATCTGAATCCTTTTTTTCTTTTACTACTTCTTCACATAAAAATGTTGCACACATACGGCCAAGGTCTGCAATGGTGAAAGTAGCTGTAGCACCACCACAGGAGACAGTACAAATACCTTTATCTTTATAAACTGTGAAAGCTTCCCAAACTTAAAGCCCTGGTATGACTTTTTGATTATTTTTACTATTTTTACTAATGTTAAGGACATTTTTTTTCTCTTCATTTTTACAGGTTGAATAAAGGTTGCTTACTTCTTCCCCAGTAAGGGTTTCCCCTTTGTCTATTCTGTTAACTAACTCATTTTAAAGGGGGGTTGGGGGTGTCAACTTTAGAAAATCAGATCTGCACAGTAACTATTGCTGTTTTTACATGGACGGCACCCACCCACACCCATCGGAATGGTGGGGGAAGAGTCTGTGATTGATTGATTGATTTTTATTTATGGCCTCAGCCAAAATACATAAAAAATATAATAATATTACTAATGGTAGCATACACATGTCTTGTCACAATACAATATTTTAAATAAACCATCACACAATTTAAAAACAAGATAAAATTTAATCATCTTATAAATCAATAGTTATAACTCCTGTCAGATGGGGAACCATTCCAGCTTCTCTTAAGTTCAAAACAGTCCCTAACCTGGACCATTTATCTGTAAAATGTATTACCTCAGGGAAACCATTGATTTTCTTTTTGGTTTGCCCTTAACCTGCTTCTTTCTCACCATCTGTGCTGCATACAAAAAACTAGCCAGCACCATTTTGGTCTCCATTTTTTGGTCTTGTAATAAAATTGCGGTTCTCCTATACACAGTGCCACCTATTTTTGATACCTCTAAAGGGAACAGCCATTTCTTTCTTTCTGTATCATAGAACTGACACTCCCATAGAATATGGATTGTATCTTCAATTTGACCTGAATTACATAGGCATAATCTTTCAGTCATTGGCACCTGAGCCCATCTCCCTTCCTGGAGTTTTGAAGCTAACTGAGAGAAATGCAACCTCAAAATCGTTTGCCTCAGATGATATTGAGGGATCCCCAAATAAATTGCTGGGGATTCCAACTGCAGGCCATAATGATTGGACAGAATATACTTCAGCTGTCTCACCCTAGCGCTGTCCTCTTGCTTCGCACAGTCTACCAATCATTGTCTGATTAAACCTTTTTTAATACCTGACGGAATTGGATCCAAATTTTCCATCAAATAACCAGGTCCAAGACTTGCAATTGCTTCCTTCACCTCAGTTAGCCAAGTTCTTACCCTCTCTACCAGGGGTCGCCATCTTCATATAGTCTGTGTAAACATCCACAAGTGGGTGGGCATGCGCTCCCAACCCACCCACCCACCCACACCAACACCCACGGAGCAGCCGGGATGGAGCTGGAAAGCCCCGTGGGTGGAGATGGTTGTCCAACACTCAAACGTCTGTGTAAACGACAAACCAAAAACACCCACGGGAAAGGTCTGCTGAAACCACAGAGACATGACTAGAGAGGCCGCACAGCAACCCGCAAGCAGACACACCCACCAGCAGAAATGTCCCATGCCCAGCCAGGAGCCCTTAAAGGAGAAACAGAACAGGATACAGGTGCGCCGGGTCCCAAAATGTCAGGCAGAAAAGCCACCAACAAAACCAAGAGAGCCAGTGACATGACATGGGGCAGGGTAAACAGAGGAGCTGCTGCCCCCCAATGTGGGATGCCCACTCTGCACCGGGACACCTACCCACTGAGATGTCTGCCCTGAGAGCTGTGCTGAGCTGAACCGATGTCAGAGCTGCTGCAGTGACGGGTCATCCCCTCCTGCCCCACTTCCTGCTCGATGCCCATATCATACGGGTGGCTACCATAGGGGCCTCTTCGTCTGGGAGGACCTCATTAATGGGCCTTTGTTTCCGGAGAAGCCTGCAGGCGCCCCCTGAAACATCATATTTGGCTTCTAGCACTGTATTGTCCCCATGCCCGTGATGAACAGGAGCTTATGTTTTCCCATGACCTTGTCCACATCTTGTTGATGCTTTTCTCCATTTGCCCTATATTCACATCCACATGCCTGCTGTGGGACATTCGGCCTCAATGGACTGTCTGGGCCTCTTTTACGATGTGTTGTTCTATCCCCTGTTCCTCTCGCTTGCTTAGCCTACCGGCCCAGCCATCAGAACCGCTATGAATGGACACATACAGTACGGTTCCCCTGCCTGTGCTGCAATGGACCTAGTAGGTTTGAAATAAAAGCATTGCTGTGTAGGCTCTGTATGCTGTCACTCCTTTCATGTGGGACCCTTCCACCACCACCTCCAGGGGCTGTGGCAGTTCACCTGTGTGTGGGTGATGGGCGTTCAACCATGTGGTAGAGGGGACCTCTGAACAGTGTGGAGCTGGCCCATCAGTGAGCACAGGGCTCTTGGATGGCTCTGTGAGTTGGTTGGGGATGTACATCATGGCAGTGTGGGGGTGGGGGACCCTCCTGTCACAAAGGGGTGTGGTGTTCCTTCACCCCACTGTTTGTGTTTGGTTGCGTCAGGGGGTAGCTGTTCATTCCCCACCATTTCTGTGGCCTCGCGAGGGCATCCTGTGGATGTTAGCTATTGTGCTGGACAATGGCAGCTAGCTGGTAGCTGCCCCCTTGTTTACCAGCTACCCGTAATACCTCCCGAGCCCTCAGCCCCACCTCTTTGGATGGGTGTGCATGCTGCCCGGGCTTTGCCACTGTGTCATCCAGTGTGCAGCTCGTGCTTCCTATTGGTCCATGCACTATGCTGTTCCCCCTTGGGTGGGTTGCCATGGGCTCCCCCTTTTGTTTCCCCATTGCATACCCCAGCGATCATGGATGGGTGATGTGGAGTCAGTTCTTCTGACACTAGGTTCGGTGGCTTTCAGGTCGCTTCCCACCTGCATAGCCACCCCTGATGGAGTGCCCTGTGGGGCATTTCCTGGGTGGCCCAGGGGGTGGGGGTCTGGTGTGCTTTACCCATGTTGTGGGTGCCCTCTCCTCCCCCAGCCTTGGTTGCCAGCTCCCCACTTGTATCTCTCAAGTCTTCCTTCCTTCTAGCCTCAGTTATAGTCTTCCTGACTGTCCTGCTCCTTGGGGAGATGGCGGGATAGCACCAGAGGGTGGTATTGGAGCTCCAGGCAGGGACCCGGGTATACCAGGCAATCCATGAGTTGCCCCATTTATGGCTGCCCCTCCCCCGTGGTGTGGGACTCCGTGATTGCGGTGGCCTGTGATCTGCTGTACTGGTGCCCTCCCTCTCTCCTGTAGTGCAGGAACTGATTAATGAGTGGACCATGAAGCAGGAGGAGGTGGTGCAATTCCTGTTCCATTTGCTGAAGCAGATGCACCAACTGGACCGTAAGCAGGCGGCTCGCTGGCGCAGGGTGAGGGGTCGCCAGCTCTACTGAGGCTGCAGCTCCTGCCCACCGTACCTGTCAGTTGGAGCTCCCAGAGAATGTTGCGCTTTAGGTTTCATTGGTAAAGGTTGTTGTTTTGGTTCCCCTTGTGTTTGTGTCCTCTTTCCCTGTGGTGTTTCCCTCTCTCCGTGCCCTGTTGGGTTCCCTGGTGTGGTTGTCTGTCTCGGGTTGGTGCTGTTGGTGGGTTGCGTGGGTTTGTCCCTGATCACTGCATCGCCTATGGTCTGGCACCCTGTTTTCCTGTATTTGTTGCTTTGTCCCCTATCTTGTGTGGGTGCAGTCACGGATTCTCCCCCGCCTCGCCCCGTTCATCGCACCTGCCCATCCTTTGTGTCCCTTGGGCCATGGGAGACTGGTTGCCCATCCTTCAGGGTCATTGCCTGGCTGTTAACGCCCCCCTCCCTTCTGTGTAGTGTTGTTGATCTCACCCTGTGCTGCCTCCAGGGGTGGTGCTTTGTTGCCGGATGGTGGTTTGCGGCCGCTTCTCTTGTGTTTGAGGCCACCTCTTGGTTCTCTGCCCTCAGTTCCTGTCTGCTCTGTGGCCTTTGGAACCTTGGCCGGACTCCCCATCTGTCTTGTTCCTGACACAGTGTTCTGTTGCCCAAGGTTTCCTATGTGTGGTTGTACATTGGGGGTCTTTGTGTGTCTCTAGGAATGGGCCCCAATCCATTTCTGGTCCTGCCAGTTCATGTCAGTGATCTTGCTTGTTCCTTGGTTCCCTCCCCCCAGTAGAGGTCTCCCCCTGTTCCCTTTACATCTTGTGTTTCCCAGTGTTCCATTGTGCATGGTGGGAGCTGTTTTTCCTTGGGCCCGCAGCATCCAGCTGTCTGGTCTGTGTGCCGTGACTTGTGTGGAGCTGTTATTTTGTGTCTCCTGTCATTCCAACTCCCTCCTCCCCCACCCTCTCAGGGTCTGGCAGTTTGGGGGTGGTGCCTTGTGCTGCAGCTTCATTTGCCCTTCCTTGGCCATGTTGTCACATCACTGTGCTGGGTGTGTTTTCCCTTCCATTCGGTGTCTTGGTGGTCCGTGTAAACATCTTGCATGTTTGTTCAGTGTTTCCTGGGGTGGATGTTTGGCTGATGGGTGTGTGCCAGTCCCTCCCCTTCCTTCCCACAACCCCCTGCTGTGGTGTCCATGTACACGTCTCTCTGCTCAGTGCCAGTGGGTGTGCTCACCCACCCATCTCCACCCTTTGGTGCTGCGGTGGCGTCCATGTAAAAAGGTCTATGTTATAAACTTGAACACTAACCAAAGAACTATGTACAAGAGAGTGATTGATGCAGCTACTTGTAGTTGCTCATGCCAAAGATCTATGTAATGGCTCCAAAGGCACCATTATGTTGTAACTAGCCATCAATTCATTTTTTTACAAATATGTTTAAGTACAGACTGCTCAGTGGAACTTTATGGTCCTTTAGAGCTCTTTTGTTCTATTGGGCAAATAATTTGCATTTTTAAAACAGCTACATATTTACATATATACATGACAGAACAATAATTTCTTTTCTGATTACAGTTATTAGATAATGATAACTTTAAGGGTGGTTTCTAGACAAGATGCTATCACACATGGCCACCCAGGAGCCACAGAGCCCACTGCCCATTGGAAGGTGGAGCGGGGGAGGGGGGTGCACACTTTTGTGAACCACAGAACACCAACTCATGGTCACGCATGGAGCACTGCCAGGAAATTGGGAATGCTCCTCACAGGACCAGCCAAATATCTCTGTGGCAACAGGTGGCCATGGAGCCCTTGCCTGTATGAACTGGGGCAGCCAGCCACAACAGCAGACCAGTCCACTACTCATAGACACTGGGCATGGGTGAAATGGCCTTTGAAAGTCACAAGAAATGCCCTTCCCCCACTAATGCCTATGCAGGGATGGGGCACATTGCCGCCATCCCTTGAAAATGAGGTGACAGGTTTGTCTGGGGCATTGTTTTCCCTGGCTAAGAAAGAGCAGGAAACTGCTGCAATGGGCTTTCCCCTTGTCAGTTTCATGTCCGTCAGTTACAGCGCTTGCAAATGAGGTGACAGGTTTGTCCGGGGCATTGTTTTCCCTGGCTGAGATAGAGCAGGAAACTGCTGCAATGGGCTTTCCCCTTGTCAGTTTCATGTCCGTCAGTTACAGCGCTTGCAAATGAGGTGACAGGTTTGTCCGGGGCATTGTTTTCCCTGGCTGAGATAGAGCAGGAAACTGCTGCAATGGGCTTTCCTCTTGTCAGTTTCATGTCAGTCAGATACAGTGCTTGCAAATGAGGTGACAGGTTTGTCTGGGGCATTGTTTTCCCCGGCTGAGATAGAGTGGGAAACTGACATGCAACTGACAAGGGGAAAGCCCCTTGTAGCAGTCAGTTACAGTGCTTGCAATTACAGCACTCGTGTGGGAATGGAGTGGGAGGAGTTTGCCCAGGACGGAGGGAAGCTAGTAGCTTCTGAGGCAGCTGGCAGTGGTCAGAGGATCACCGAGCGAAGCAGGATCAGAGGCTCCATTTCAGAGCAGCCTGGCCCGCCTTCTTTGTCAGCACCTTGTTGGAGCGAGAAGGAGATCGAGCAGAGGCAGCATCGTGGCAGCAGAAGTGGCCTGGAGTGCTTAGCAGGGAGTAGTTTGTTTCTCCCTCTTCTCCCTCACTGTTGCCGACTCGACTTGAGCCGGGCGCAGGCTTCTGTTTTTTTTCTCCAGCAGAAGGAAGTGTGTTTAATCTCAGTTCCGGGATTTGGCTAGGGGATTTTGCAAGTTGCCCGAGTATGACCAGAGAAAAAAGAGGAAGAGGGCAGGCTGCTGCCCCAATACGAGCTCACAGGGGGAGTAGACCTGAGCCCGTTACCAGATCTGGTGCTCCCGCACCTGTTGCTACTACTGCCCTTCGGGGTAGGGGGGCAGGGATTTTCAGGCTTAGGGTCTCTGTGCCTGTTCCCCCTGTTCACCAGGTTACTGGGAGGGGAAGAAGTCCTCCATTGGGGGCTGGGGTGCATGATATGCCTTCTAATTTGAGAGGCCAAAGGCAGGTGGCTTCTGTAGCTAATGATCAGAAGGGCCTGTTACTAAACTTGAAAAATCAGATGGATGGATGGGAAGCTAGGTTCAGGAGATTTAGGGATGGTGCTTCTCATACACATGGAGTTTTCCCAGAGGACCATGACAGAGTTGAGCATGTTGAGCACCTTCAAGCTGTTAATACTTTGTTCCCTGTGATGCCCGCTTGCTCTAGGTTTGAACAGCAACAGGAGCATGATGATGATGTGGTTCCTGGGGAGGCTGAACTGGTTCAAACCTTGTTTCAATGTGTTAACAATATGGAACATCAGATGGCAAGGATGGCGGATGTTCTTCAGGGCAGGTAATCTTCTGGAATAAGTGTGCCAGTGGCAGCAAATGTAAATTCAGGTGAGTTGAGTAATGCTATACATGTGCTTAACCCTAGGGGATTGAACCAACATGTTACCCTCAAACTTGACCTATGTGAGATACGTTTAACCTATTGGCTATAGTCTGGACGTATTGGCTTGAGTTTAGAAATATAGGTCTGGACATATCTGGCTTTCTGAAAGCTTCTTCCCTGCTCACTTTTAAACTTCTTAGTTAAATTTCAGTAAAATATGAGTAAGTTCACATTTAGGGGAGTAGAGACACACAGTCGATGAAACATTCCCATTGCACAATTGGGTTGCAAGATTTAGGTTTAAAGTAGTTCAAAAACAGGATTTTTCATGGGTGGATGTATAGACTTTAGCTCCACAATATCTTAACCACAAACATTGTCAACACATTTATAATTTTATGCATAAATAAGTACGTTCACCAATATCTTAACCACAAACATTGGGTATTTTCAGATGTTATGAGATCAAAGTCAATCACAGTGAACCACGGTCAATCCTGCGGTGGGGCCAAAGTGCCCTGAACGTCTGTTTCACGGGCGCCAGATGTTCACCACAGTCAATCCTCACCAGGGGTCAAAATTAGTCATGCTTCTGGAGCTCAGGCCCGGACCATCTCAGAAAGCATGGTCAAAGCAATTCCCACCGGGAAACAAAAAAAGTAACGTATGAATGGCAACCATCGTCCGGCATCAAGCAAAATGATTCCCAGCCAGGGACAAAGCACGCAGAGTCACTGCCAGGCAAACAGCAACAACACAGGCAGCGGAGGGAGATTTAAAGGGCACACAGTGACAGGGGGACATGGCGGGATGGAGCAAGGCGGAAGGGAGAGGAGAGCGGTGGGAGAGAGAGCAAGGGAGGAGAAGGAGGAGGAGGTAGAGGAGGAGGAGGCGATGGTGTTGGAGGTTTAGGTGGACGTGCTTCACCTGGAGGTGGTGGAGGGACAGCAGCAGCAGCAGCAGCAGCCGGGACAGGTTGACCCAGCGGCTGCTGCCAGCCCGGGGGATGAGGCACCTCGGAAACAGGTAAGGGGACCAAAGGGGGGGCAACGGCACAGGGGCACCAAGGCAGGTGGGTGGGCTGGTGGGGGGGAAGGGGGAGGCTGTGACAACCTGGTAACACCCCCCCCTTATGACCCGCAGACACGGAAACAGGCCAGGGAGCCTGAGCCCCCGGAGAAGAGGGCCAGAGGGCAGGTGGAGGAGCAGGAGCAGGAGGAGGAGGAGGGGGAAGATCACGACCCAGAGGGTGCCCGTGGGAGACGGCTGTACCATCGAGGGGGGCAATGGTGGCACAGGGAAACCCTTGACTTTATTCAGATCTGGAGCGGTCAACCAACACAATGAACACGCCTTCAAGGAGATCGTGCGGGAAATGGAGGTGGCAGGGCATCACAGGAAAGTAGCCCCGTGCTGGTCGAAGGCCAAGGAGCTGAAGAGGGGGTACAAGGCAATTAAAGACAACAACAGACGGTCCAGGAACAGAGCCTGGACCACCCCCTCCTATGACGCTCTGGATCACATCCTACACATGAAGGGGTCCATAGTCACCCTGTGCCTCATAGGGAGCGCAGTGGTCCAGGGCAGGGAATGGGCTGAGGTAGCCCCTCCCCTCGCCGCCCCCAGTGAACACACCATCTCCAGGAGCCCCGCCCCCCAAGAGGAACACCCTGGGACATCAGGAACCAGCAGGCCCCCCCTCATGCGCCAGCCCCAGGAGCCCCCAGCCGATGTCCATAGGGGGAGGATCCAAGGCCGGCACTCTGGTCACAATCAGCCAGTGGACACAGGGGGACCTCAGCCACACCGAGACCGACATAGAGGGTAGGAAGGAAGGTGGGATGGGACACGGACTAGGGGGAAAGGTCCGAGGGAGGGGAAGGGGGAATATGGGCCACAGGCCCGGCCACAGAAACCCCTTTACACCCCGGATCATGAAGAAGGGGCCCGGGGGCCACTGGGGTACATAAACCACTGACCCCCACCCACCCCTCCCCATTCCCGCACAGGTCACAGCACGCTCCAGCTCCTGTGACAGCCTGGTGAAGGGGACAGAGACGAACAGCCCCCGGAGCAACCATAGGCCCCAGGTGATGCAACACGACAAGGGGGAAGGGCCGGGGAGCCAGGGCGGGGAAACTAGACCCTGGGTTGGGGGCGGCTGCAGGAGGCAGTCAGGGGAGGGCACCAGCCACCCTCCCAAAGGGGGGGTAGGGCCCCCATCTGTAGCACGGGAGGGGGGAGGGCATCTGGGGCAGATAACCATCCCCTACCATGCACCCCAACAGGGCAACCCACCGGGGACCAGCAAGGTGGACCCGTGCCCCAGACCAACGAATGAGGGAGCACCAGGCACGGTTACGGTGCCACAGGGAGGAACAGGTGGAAGACATAGTCCGCTCCACCACAGAGTAGGGGGAGTGGATGATCGAGGCCATTGACCGCATGGAGGTGGCCACCGAAAGGGCCGTGCAGCAGGCGGAGACCAGGGACCGGAGGCTGCAGGTGGAGGTGTGCATCAAACGGAGGCAGGAGCACTGGGAGCACAGCAGGCAGGTGGAGGCATTCGGGCGGCTGGAACAGGCCATAGACTGGATGGTCAAGGAGCACTCAGAAAAGATGGACCAGTCACATGACATAGGCACCTTGCTGCTCCTAAACGCAGGTACTATGAGTGCTTATGTGATGGCAGCCGCCCCACCGGGCAACCTGCCTGTCCCAGCCCTGATGCCGGGCCCCTCAGTGCCACCACCCCCCTAGCCGAAAACATGCTTGCTGGGCCCGTGCTTCTGCCTATTGGTCCCTTTAGGCCTCTGGAGGGAGCTGCCGGCCAGGGGGACCCCTCCTGCCCCAGTCCCACCCGCCCTCCCACCACTGCCGGACCCTCAGGACACCGAGGCCTCCCAGGACACTGTTGGGGACACAGACAACGGGGGGGAGGGGAGATCCTAGAGCTCGCTGTACACCGCCCATCGGGTGGCCGCGAGGGAGGCCCCGGAGATGGGGGAAGGGGGGCGGGAGGGAAGGTGGAGGGCAGCCTGAGGGGGGTATCATTGGGAGGTGGGGAGTGGTGGTGGGAGCACTTGTAGAAAGGTGAAACAATAAATGCATGGGCACCACAGTCGCCTCCGTGTGTCTGTTTGTGGGCCCGGGAGCGCATAGGTGTGTAGGGGCACAGCCAGGGTGCTGCTGGGGGCCCCAGAGTGGGGGGGGAATGCGCAGCCTCAGACCTTGGCCCCCCAGCTGATCTGCCTCACCAGGGTGGCACGGACGTGCTTTGTGTATTGGTACTCCCGCTGGTTCTCTTCATTCATATAGAGAGGCATGGGACCAGGAGGGCGCCAGGACACGGGGTAGTCGAGGGCAGCCCCCTCGGTCTCGCACACGTTGTGCAGCACACAGGAGGCTCTGATCATGAGGGAGGAGGTCTCCACTGTCCAGGCAGCCCACAAGGTTCCTCCAGCACTGCTTGAGGGCCCCAAAGACCCTCTCGACCACGGTCCTGCTTGCACACAGGCAAGTACTGAAGAGCGCCTCCATAGGGTTCCTGGAGACCGGGTACGCCTTCATCAGCCAGCGGGTAAGTGGGTAGGCTGGGTCCTCCAGGATGCAGGGGGGGCATCATCACCCCCTTGATACAGGTCATCCCCATGTCTGTGAAGTCTCCGCGGTACATCCGGGCATAGAAGGGAGAGATGGTCATGACCCAGGCATTGTGACTGCAACCAGAGTGGCCCGTGTAAATGTCTATGAACAGACCCGGTGGTCCACAACCACCTGCAGCTGCAGGGAGTGGTACCTGTGTCAGTTGACATATTCCGAGGCCTCCCCAGTGGATGGGTGCAGGATTTCTATGTGGGTGCTGTCCATGGTGCCCATGCAGTTGGGGAATCCCCCAGCCATGAAACCAGACATCACGGCCTCCTGGTCCACCAGCTGGATCACTCGGTCCAGCAGCACACCCTCCACCGCCTCGCAGACGTCCTGCAGGATCCCAGCAACGGTGCTCACCCCAACGCCAAAGTGTTGCAAGACGGAGCGGCAGAAGTCAGGTGTTGCAAGGGTCCAGACCCCGATGGCCACCCGCTGGACCATGGAAATGGGGGACCGCATGGACGTGTCCTGTCTCTCCAGCCAGGTTGTAAGTTGGAACCTGTGTTGCCCTGCCCCCCGGTCACACCCTGTCAACTGGGTTCGGAGCCCCGGGTTGACCTTGCCGGCCCCCAGACTGGCAGGTCCGGATCCTGAAGGGCGAGCTGGACGGGGAGGCCACAGGTGGCCCAATGCGTGCGCATGCCTTCCCTAAAGGGGGCATGGTGCATGGTCCTACCTTCGGCTGGGCATGCGGGCAGCAGCTGCATTCCTGCTGTCATCACCCCCCACCTCCCGGTGTCGGCTGCCTATTGTCCTCGGGGCCATGAGTAGTGTGTAGGCTGTTCTGTCTGTATACTCTGTTGCAACAGCTGTGCTGGGCCCACATCCCACGCCTTGCTCTGTAGCCATACAATGTTGCGGCCTGTGCCCTTATCACTTGGCCTTGGAGTTCCCCTGCTTCCCCTACCATCCCTCCAGGGATTGTGGGGCCCTCCTTTCCTTGCACTTTGTATCCGCCACTTGCTGGACCATGGCTGGTCACTGTTCCCCAGGGCTCCCGGGCTGCAGTGTGCCCAGGGCCCCCCATAGCTGGACCTTCCGCGAGACCATAGCCCTGTGTGACCTGTGGCATTCCTCGGTCATGCAATTGCTTTTGAGCTGCCTGGACAGCCTCACTTGTGCCTACGAGAGTATGAGCTCTGGGCTGCGGTACTATAGCTATGTGGTGAGCGCCCGTGACTTCCGGCTGCATGCTGAGACACTAGGACTGTGTCCCTTTCCTGACGGGCGCATCCCAGAGATCAGGTGCTCAAATGTGGGGTGGTCGGCGGTGGAGACTGTGTCTGCCCTCTCTGTGTGCAGCCTGGCTGCCTACATGGCCTGTCTGGCGGAAGGGGGCCCTGCCTTGGCTGTGTCCTTCTTTAACTGTGTTCACAGGGTCCGAGGTTACCAGCGGTCCCACGGGGTGATCTATTACTGCCTGTTGGACCTGGGTCACCTTCCGTGGCCCCCACCTGCTGACTATGGATTGTCGGAGCCCTCTGAAGTGGAGGTGTTGGTGTTGGTTGGTGTGTGGCCGTGAACCGATGAGCAGGTGGGGCTCGCCACTCAGGATCCCTTTGAGGCATACTACCTGGTCGCCCACCGTGTATGTACTGGGGTACCATCGGGGCATGCTTCATTGGCCCCAATTCGTGCACCTTGCAGGCCACCCGGCCCCGGGCCTCTTTGTAGCCCCCTGCAGATGGCTGTGAGGCCCCTCTTTTCTTCTGGGCCCTGGATGCTGGCCCAGATGTGGACTCCCAGCTCCGTCCTGCTGCCGCGAGTCATTGCCCACTCCCTCCATGATGCCCCTGGGTCAGTGCTATGCTGGCTGGTGCCTGGGGTCGCACTGTCCCTTCCTGTGCCTCTATGCCCCCTCCATGGGTCCCCCCTCTCTGCCTCTGCAACTGGTGTTCCACTCCGTGGCTGTCGTCTCCTGTGGCTGCTTCCTGAATGCTGAGGTGGCTCCCGGGGCCCCCGGGTGCTGCTGTCCTTCCTGATCCAGCCTCGATCCATCCTGTGCCAGTGCCCCTCCCCCACCCCCTTTGGGTGCCTCTGTGACTGATAGGTGCTGGGGTCCCCGGACTGAACCTCCTGGCATTCTCCCGGGGGGGGGGCAGGCTTGTGGAAGGGATGCTCCGCTCTTTGGCCCCGGCTCACCTCCGTCCCATCCATTGCACCCTGGCCTTTGCATGGACTCCCTGACAGCTTCCTGGACCATTCCCAGGCCTCTCCCTGGACTGTGTGGCCTCCCCCTATGCCTGTGCTGTGTCCCTGAGGGGTCCCCCCATTCTGGGACTGGCAGTGTAGCTGTGTGGGTGCCCGTGCAGGCTGTGCTGTTGTGGGGGTCTGGTTGCCGTTCCCAATGTGCTACCCTGGCCCCTGGAACAGTTCCCCCCTCCCCCCATCCCCTTCCTCCCTGTGCCGTGTGTGTTGTCTGTCCCGCTGTGTCCCCCTTCCCTTACTTTCCGGTGCGGGTGTGTGTGCACCCGGGTGTGTGTCTGTGCTGTGTGTTCCACTGAGACCTCATTTTCCCTGTGCCTGTTGTGTGTGCTGCCTCAGCGTCTCTTCTCCCTCTTCCCCCTCCCTTCCCATTTCCCTTGTGTGGGCATTCCCTGTAGGCGCTTCTGGCTGTGTTTGCCCTCAGTCGGTCATGTCTGTTTCCCGCCCCTCCCCGGAGGCTTCTGGGTGTTTTGACCATGGCCCGGGATCGGTGTCACGTCTGTTGCACTGTCCTGGCCTGTGGTCTGCCAGCCCGATTCTCTGCCATGGTCCCAGTCACATCACGTCTGTTTGGGGCCTTTCTTGACCACAGGGGGTGGTTAGATGAGTCGCCACCACTGGGAATCCACTGTGGTGATTTGGGTGCCCGTAACGTCTGAAATCACCCATTGTCAACACATTTATAATTTTATGCATTCCCCAATATCTTAACCACAAACATTGTCAACACATTTATAATTTTATGCATAAAGAAGTAAGAAAATAAGTACATCAATCCCTTTGAAACATACTATTGGCAGTTATTAATATATGAATCACTTAGCCTGAGTGTGACATCAATTTTCCTATAAAAGTTTCAAGTCACCAAGGAAATGTTACCATGAACCCTTTCGTGGCACTCTTTGGTCACCATGGTGATCCTCTGTTTACATGATCTTCTTCTATCTTCCTTGAGCTTGTATGCCTGGGTAACTATGCTAGTTTTAAGTTTATTACTTTAACTTTTGTACTCTATAATACTTAGAAGAATCTTACATTTTAACTTTAATTATAACTACGTGACATGTACCTTTAAAAGTATATTTATAAACCACCTATTAAGGTTTAATTTTGTTTTAGGTTTTTGTCCCATAGTAAATGTTTTTACTATGTTTTCATAACTATTTTCAATTATATTCTTATTACTAATTATGTCTCTCTCTTCATTTATTTAGTTATTTCAATCTCTCTGGGTATTTTCTTAAAGTAACTGTTTGTCCAGGTTTTGGACCTGTATCATTAGCCTGAGTCATTAGCCAATTATCAATTAGGAAAAGGATCCAATAAATTAATAACTAAATAAATATTAAACTAAAACCTTGCAACAAACAACAGGAAGTTAGTGGGGGAGTCAAGTAGATATGCAGGCCCCTCTTATGCAGAGTTCTGTCAATCAGATGGGGCTGCTTTTTTAGCCTTGTCAGGTGACTAAGAAGGATGCTTGGGCTGTGCATCAGATCAGCCAGCAGGGCTGTTCGGGTCAGCAGACAGTGCTGGCTGCTGCTCTGGATATAGCTCAGCCAGCACAGTCTGGTGCTCAACTGTTGGTGCAACAGAACCCCACTAGATTGGCTGAACAATGTATGGAGAGTTCAGGGTTCAGTAGGGGAAGTCACGAGTGGGTCTAGTTCTGGCCAAGTTAGCAAGGTTAATAGAGATGGGTTATCTGCGGTGGTCCAGCCCAATACGATGCCTGCAGCCACTGCTAGCAGAAAGGCGCCACCTTTAAAAGGGGATTATGCCGAGGTGTCTGCACCCGTAGGTGTGTATTTCTTGCAGGCTACTCGGGAAAAAATATGGCGAGGGAAGTAGGTAGACATATTTGCTTTGCTTTTTAGTGACTCCATTCCTGATCCCAATGTAAGGGTTGATTCAAGAGATTTTGAAAGGGTAAGGAAGAGGAAAGTTGATCGGAACTGGATCATTTGGGAGTCTACTTATATTGTCTATGCAGGTGTTGTTTTGCAGGCTTACCCTTCCAGAGCCATAGTGCTTTGGAAATATTTTGACATCGTGAGATGAACCTATTTAACTGGGGATGGTTTTGGTTAATTTTGTTATGATTAGACTTCGTTATGACTTCGTTTAGACAAAGGGCAGCAATTACGTCAGGTAGCCAGTGGCATGTGCATGCACACAACTTATGGTTGGAGTGCATTCAGGAGAAGGATGTAGTTAGGGCAGATAGTGGCCATGTAATTGCTAAAGGGGATGACCAACCAACTGAAGTAGGTCGTTCTGTGACTTTAAAGTCTTCATAGGTTTGGGTGTGTTGGGATTACAATAATGGGGCACATTGTTTTCATGGCAATTGTAGATTCAAGCATGAATGTCTTTAATGTGGAAGGGCCCATCCGTTCTTGAACTGTTTTTGGCATAAAGAAGGTATCCAAAAAGGTAAGTCCATTTACCACAGGGCAGCAAAAAGGCAGTGGAGGAAACAAACCTTCCCTGGTGGCTGCAGGAAAGAGCACAAAGCCCAGTTAAATGGAAGGTGTTACAAGAATTGTTAGTAGATTACCCTAATAAGGATGTAGGTAGTTACATGGTTGAGGGTTTTCATTATAGTTTTAAGATAACATTTTTGGGTGTTAGGAAGTACATGTTAGCCCCAAATTTGAAATCGATCATTGGTTTAGAGGATGTAGTTCAAACTAAAATCAATAAGGAAGTTGTTGAAGATAGAATAATGGACCCATTTGATGATTTACCAATTGGTAATTTACATGTTTCCCCTTTTGGTATTGTCCTAAAGAAGGCCCCTGGGGAATATTGACTGATCCATCATCCTAGGAGATTGTCAGACAACGATGCCATATCAGCTGAGCTATGCTCAGTAGGGGTGGGACACCAGGGCAATTACCGGGTACCGGATTTACCGGATACCGGTTTTCAAAAAGCCAGATTCCCGGATTAAATCCAGTATATTGGTACCGGATTTATTCCATTGATTTCAATGGGAAACTGTCCCCATTGAAATCAGTGGAGTAAAAAAAATCCTCCCCCTCCCAGGCTGTGTGGGTGGAAGGGGGGACACCCCCCACATACCCTGGATTTAAACAAAAAAATTCCCCTAAGTGAGTGTCTGACCCCTACTGCAGCTCCGGGCTGCTGCCGGTGATCCAGAGCCAGCCCAGCACCAGTGTCCACGTCCAGCAGCAGCCGGTAAGTAAGTACCTGTACTGACTGATCCCTGGGGTGGGATGGGGGTTTAACACCTCCCACCCCACCCCAGGGATCACCCTAAGTACTTCCCAGTTCCCAGGGATCGCCTACCTTGAGCTGTGGGTGGCGGTGGTGGTCCGGCGGCTTCACCGCCAGCTGTGCCTGCTGGCTTCAGCACGCTAGTAGGCCTTCCGGGTAAAGTTCCCCAGAAGGCCTACTAGCGTGCTGAAGCCGACAGCCACAGCCAGCAGTGAAGCCGCCGGACCACCACCGCCACCCACAGCTCAAGGTAGGCTCTGGCTCTGCCTACCATCCCCCTGGCTCCACCCCTAGGCCCGCCGGCCTTACTGCCCCAGTGCCCCTCCAACATCAAAACCCACCACCTGCCCCTGGGTTGGCCAAGCCAGATGGCAAGTTTTTGATTGGCTAGCAGGGCAAAATAAAAGTGGCTGCACCTAGTTTTTTTGTCCATTTCCTTTGGAGAATTTAGTTTGCTCACAACGTACATGCACACAACCACTATGCATAGCTGGACAAACCAAGTTTGCACTCATATTCTATAAATCTAGAGTGAGCCAGGCATGTTGTACTTCAGCTGCATGCACTAACTGGTGAATTATAAGAAAACACATGTAACTAAAATTTACCTTTTCTATGCTTGAATTATAGAACATATTGGCTAGAATATGCTAACAGCGAAAACAACACTATTTTATTCAAGGTCAACATAAACTTTTAAGAAACAATGTGGCTGAGAGTAGAATCAGACCAGATAATTCTGTAATGGAAAGGTAGGCCAAAGATGTGAGCTTAAAGGAGAGATGGATGAAAGGAAATGTGTTTGATGCATCCATCCTAAGGATTGGAGTTGAATGATCAAAGGCACAGAATTAAAATGGTGAGAAAGGATCAAAAGGGACCTTAGAGATAGAAGACTGGGGCCAGAAAAAAGACCCTGGAGAATCAGGGGGTGAGATACTTACAGAGGTAGTGCCAGCCCCTGAATTTGGGAATAAAGTGTTTAGATTTCATCCTGAAAAGAAGGCAAAACTAGGAAAGAGTAATCAGTACAGAGAATGATGTGCCAGAGAGACAGAAGTAGATGATGTTTTTTTCTGAGGTGGGGAGGACACAAGTGAAGAAGGAGGAAAGGTTGCAGGAATTGATGAAAGGCTAACTAGGCTTCTACTTGACTGAACCCTTTAGACAACAGCAGGTCTTGGAGGATGCTTCCAGGCCTAAAAGTACAAGAGCAAGGTACTCCAGGCTACCGAGAACCTAGGATAGGTACTCCAGATGAGGGCTGAGTTGTGTTGTGTTGTATTGTGTTGTATTGTATTGAAATGAGTAAACCAACCTAAGAATAAACTCAATTTAACAGAACTCTGCTCAGTTTATGACTTATGTGGGGACACCAATACATAGAAAGGGAATCAGTTTCCCTGGCAGGGAGGGAAAAGCATTGCTACAGGAATACCTCTTACTCAGGGTATTGGGATCAACTATATCCTTTTAAAAAATAAAGTTTAAAATTATCTGAAAGTCCTACTCTACATACTTGTAGAAACTTTATCTGTTTCTATTCAAATTAAGCTCTCTGCTAATTTATTTGACCTGCTCCTCTCTTTCTTTTGGACATAAGAGAAATTAAGGTTGCCATGTTGGTACCAAATATAGGCAATAAAGACAAAGTAGTAAAGTGTTATATTTTATTGGACCAACTCCAGTTGGTTGAGGTATGCAAGCTAGCCTTTCGGACTTCATAGGTTCGGGCTGTATTCTCACCTGTAGCAGCGGTGGTGGCAGCGGGAGGGGCGAGGAAAGACGCGGCAGCCTGGAGGAGCCGGCCGACGGGAAAAGAGCTGGTGTGAATGGGGATCTGCCGCGGCTTCTCTCGCGCATGGAAGGAAAGGATTTTGCACCCTGACATGTGAGAGAGAAGCCATGGCAGATCCCCGTTCGCACGCCATACCTCTTAATTAATTAAGCCCTAGCCTCTATTTATTGACATGAGAACAGAATTCTATATTAGGGATATCACATTTTGATATTTTTTTCCTAAGGAGTAAATATTCCAAAACAATACAAACATAATACATACACAAACAAATACATTAAAACAATAATTCTCTTAATCCCTTCTGACATGCTCCCATTTACAGTAATTCTGTTCCATATCTGGAATTTTTCCTTCCCTTTCAAAACCGACTACCATTTAAACCTTCATTATCACAGTCCTAATTCTTAACACACTGATTTATATGCAGTGGAAGTCAGATAGTGGCTTATTGCCACTAAATTGATGTTGTTAGAATTTGGATTGGGACTAACAGCTTTTGGTGATGGCATCTGAGGCACTGGGCCAAAAAAAGGGGGGGTGGCTGTAAAGAAGGGAAGCATGAGCATTCATCTCACACAATCGATTGACATGCCACTAAATAGAACTGCTGATTTGGAATTCATTTATCTATACAAAAGAAAAATCTCTAAAAATGGAAATGAGTGTGTGTGTGTGTGTGTGTGTCTCCCTGTGTTTGCCTCTGCCTTTTCCTTCTTAGACTGTAAGCCCACTGTGCCAGGGACTCTTCTCCAACAACAACTGTAAAGCGCCAGCCAGGTACACTGCTGGCACTATATAAATGCTTAATAATAACCCGCACTGAATACAGATCTTGGACTCAAAACTAGAGTTTATTAAACTACAACCAAACACACCCTCCCTCAAACATAACCTAAACCAAAACCAAAGACACCCACACATCAAAAATAACCAAGACCTCAAGGAGAAAACTCTCCTCCTCCCAGCCCCTTTGATTCACCAGCCAAACTGCAAAGGGACCATTTTAAAATGGAGGGGAAATCCACGCAAAGAAACCATTCCATCCAAGTCCTCAGGTTCCCACACACAAAAAGCAGAAAGCAGATAATTAGGGTGGAAATCAGCAAAGGGACCATTTTAAACTAGAGTAGCCATGGCCAATGGGTCCACAAAATGGCCTCTTCACATGCTTGGGAGAGGAGGAGAGAAGCACCCCACCCACCCCAGTCCCACCTCTAGACCCCTATTCTACCCACCAGACTCCTATTCTAACTACCCACCTCCAAAATGTATATAATGGATTCTAGGTATAGGTACATTGCTACAAGCAATTTCTGAATTTTAAAAATCAGTCATAAACAGATGATAGGTTTAAGTTAATATGGTTTGATTTGTCTTTGTTTAGAAAACAATTGACAGGCTTTGGAGCCTTGCAGGGGATTCAGTTTGCAAGCCTGTCCTGACCTACAAATGCAGAAAAAATTCCAGCCTGACCTTTGTTTGTTTGGATTGGAATATATATTTTTTGTGAGACCAGCACAGACCCCACTTGACCCAAGCAGTAGATAATCCTAAACAGCTCAAACCCATATAAAAATCTGACTGCAATTAAAAGCTAGGTTCATCCTGTCCCAGCCCAATCTATATGTCAGACTAACAGGCCTTGCTTGCTGTTAACTTTAGTCGTGAGTTATTTTAAAGCGCGCCCAAGGGCTGGGTTGGGTTCTGGGCCCTTTGTTCTGGTCTAACCCATGCTGGACTTCTACGAAGCTTCAGCATGGGTTAGACTTCTGCTAGCTTCTTCAATTAATACTATTTGAAACTAGTAATTGCTGTATATATATCATTCCTAAATGCTTTCTGTGTTGCATTCAAAATACCTTGCCCGTCAGCAAATTAGTAGGAATTTTTATTTTACAGCCTTCATGTTCATGCTTTGACTTCTGAATTCCTCCAAGTGGTGACAGTACAGGGCGTCTTGAGGTATGTTGATGGAGCTGACCCAAAGAGCAGAGATCATCATCACCAACATTAATCTACATTCCTTCTCATCTGCTTATGATTTCTACTGTTTTCTTTACGATTGGTGAAAGGGTGGTGCTGCCAGGTGACGTTGGGTGAAAATAGACATGACGCTAACCACCCTTGGTGGTCATTTATGCATATTTCAGGGCTGCATAAGGCACCAATACAGCCCTGCAACATGCATAAATAACCACCAAGGGTGGTTAGCGTCATGTCTGTTTTCACCCATTGTGTCCAAAAAGGTCACTAAGTTGGGGATAATTTCCTTTTTATTTAATTCATTTATTATTTTATTTCCGAACTAAAAATAATTTCGAGTTGGAGGGCTGGAATATGAAGAGAGGTGGAAGAGGAAGAAAAAGTATGTGGACCCCCATTCTGCCTGTACTTAAACCAACTCTTAATGAAAGCTGTAAGTTCCTTAAAGCTGGCTACAAGACAATAATTCTGTAAATGCATTGCCCTCCTTTTCTACAGTGCTGAAATGGAAACAGAGCTCAGGAACATGTACCCTTATAGTCCTCCTGCAGGTCATTGTACAATGCTGTGTATATGGCTTGGCTATACACCTGTACTGAATTTGAGAATAGGGTATAGCCTGAGGAATCTCTCCTTCCTGCCCAATACTTTCCAAAGTCTATACTGGACTGAGTTCCCACTAAGCAATGTCATGCATTGGCAGCAAATGTCATAATATCTATTAGCATAAATCGTGCTTGCTGTCCACAATATGTATTAATAGTTCCAATGGCATTTCCTATCCAGGCACAATTTATGAATTGTGCTCTCTGGCTAAAATGAATGTAAACAGTGTTTGGATTATATAAATTGGCAGTCGTTTGTGAGGAGCTATTATTCGTTCACACAGTCACTTGGAAGGGATACATTTCCTCCATGAAAAAAATTACACAATAAGCCCCTCTGCTTATCACCTCCGCTTCATTTTGACATGGTAAGACTCCATAACTTCTTAAACAGCTTTTGGGGACCTATATTAAATTTGTATTAAGAACCTGAAGAGGTAATTAGATTGCTTTCTGGGTTTAGCCATTATTTTCTCTCCATCTTGTACTTAATAGAGGTAACTTACCTGTTAAGGTCAAATCACAGTGTAACAGTAATTTGAAACCATGAGTTTATTCATGAAGTTTTAAAGGAACTCTCTCTCTCTCTCTCTCTCTCTCTCTCTCTCTCTCTCTCACACACACACACACACACACACACACAGTTACTAAGACATTTTACAGCTCATCCATCACTTTATAATCTGTTTTTCTGTTTCTCAGTACCTTGAATGGCTAAAAAGCTATAACACTATCATGCCCCACTTTATCTGACTCAGCCTCTAAGGATAGTTATTGCCACACCTATAGCAGGTGTCAAGAACATGGGTGGGTTTAAAAAGCCTTACTCACATTCAAGTAGTCTATAACTGGGGAGTAATACCCATTAACTCAAACCAGTAATACCCATTAACTCAAACCAGGTCCAGTTTTCAACTGCCAAAGCAAATTTATTGATGCTTGACGTTAACCAGGGCCATCATGCTCCTTGACCCCCTTCCCAGGAAAACCTCTGGCTCCATCCCCTTCTTACCTTGGGGGTACCCTCTGGACCGCCACAGTTTTGTGCCTAGAGGCAGTTTCTGCTTTTATGAAGTTTTGATAATGGAGCCCTCCTCTTGCAATGGCTTCTGTGCAATAAAATTTCAGCACAGGCTCCAAAAGCTCAATTTCAAATTATCCACCTGTTACCCCCACCAAAGTCTTCATATGACCCCAGAGGCGGCCCTACTTTGGCCCTGGGAAATAGGCCCCTCTGTACCTCAAAATGCTCAAATGTTTAAATGTGCTTCAAATAAAGTGAAAAGCTAAAGCTGTCAGTCCAACAGAAAACTAACAATAGAACAAGATCTTATGACATTTGGATGCAGACATCTGTGGGTTAAAACTGCCCAACTTTGCAATTCCAGTAGGTCAGGCATTTGACTGCAAAGATCAAAATATGCCTATAACAAGGAAGCAACTCATCATGAAACTAGACTTAAAACCAGATGGTTCTAACTGCAAATGTAAAAATATGTTCAGATAACAGGGCAGATGCTGCTCACAAGAAGGGGCGTGGGACCAACCCAGAATGCTTACAGGGGTTAAAATGGAGAACAGATTTTGCTGACCATGTTAGAGGAGAAATCATGGGGGAAAGGGATTTTTGAAGACTACGGGCTCTTTTAGACGAGTGGGTTGCCGTCACACAACCTGCTCGCATGATATTTCAAAATCCCGCAAGGCGGGATTACATGAGACGGCCGTCAGGGATCACGCGCATGAAAGGTGGTCACACATTATTTGCCAACCGTGAATTAAATACCTCGATGTGTGAGGTATTTAATTTGTGGTCAGCAAATAATGCGCGACCGCCTTTCATGCGTGTGATCCCCAAAGGCCGTCTTGTGTAATCTCGGATCGCGGAATTTTAAAATATTGCACAAGCGGGTCACGCGACAGCGACCACTCGTCTAAAAGCAGCCTAAGTTTCCTTGTAATCAATAGCATTCATGGTACACAATCATATAAGTGGGAAAGGTTATACTACTAACAGTACACGTGGGATAACAGTACAGTATAAGTGGGATAGATTGTGGGGTTCTGTACTAACAATAGAATATAAGTAGTGGTTAGAATAAGAAAGCTTGTGGTCTTGCACACATCATCTCATCTCTCCAGCCTTCCCATCAGAGAGAGAAGCAAGCAGAAAGACACTAAGTCCCCAGCAGTCAAGAGGGTCTGATTAGCTTATTTTGGCAACTGCTGTCTTTCTTTGTAGCGTATTTAAATTTTTAAGTGCATTGCTATTCGGGTGGAGTTGTAAGCCTATGTAGGAGGCAGGACTAATCCAGAGTTGTCCTGTAGAGTAGTGATTTTTGTTCATAACAAAGAACTATTGTATAGAACAGTAATTTTGTGTATTTGTGCACCTATGTGTGAGGAAAAGGAGTCCAGGAGAGATTCGGAGAATATAAACAATCCTCAATTCCTATAAAGAGCAGTCAGGGTTACATTCCTATTGCCCCTAAGGAACGGTGACAAACAGCTCTCCCCACCTAAGGCAGGGGAATTCTTGTTACTCCTCAGCCACAATGGATGCAGTCAGTCAAGACAGGCTGGAGAGGCTACCATGCTTTAGGTAGCCTTACCCCTCCCGGGGCAAACAAGCCACATGATGCAGTGGCTCACGTGCCCAGGACCTGACAGATATTTCCCCCACCCTGGGAAAAAATCTGAGGATGCATCACAGAAGAACTTTACCCCCAATAGGGGTAAGGCTCCTCAGAGTGGGGCAACTCATGTGACACTTGCCCCACAATGCAAGGTGCAATGCAGTGGGGCAATGAGCAACAGGTGATAGCACTCATCGCTCACAGACATATCATGGCTGGGGTTGGGTTCTATCTCCATTATGGCAGGGAAGGATTTCTCTAGGCCTGATACACTCTGTTGGGGCCAAACCTTATAGTCTATGATTCAAAATGTAGTATTTTTTCTGACTCATTTCAGCTTTCTTCCCTTAGTGTTACAACCGATATAGTTAAGGTGACCAGATTTAGAAAACAAAGTGGGACATCCCAGGCATTGCTACCATTATTCTGCTCTGCATAAAAGTCAACACTTCCCTCCCCCCACCCTCAGGCACCGGCTCCTTGTGGCTGGTGCTATTATGGGCAGGGGGGAGGGCTTTGCCACCCGCCCCCGCTTCAGAAGGAGACAGGCGGACATTTTAAGAGCGGGCCCGCTGAAGAGGCAACGGGCTGAATTTTGGCATGAAAAGGCAGGTCTCGCATTGCGAGACCTGCGGATGCCATTTTGTGCCTCACGGTGCTGCAGGTCAGTCAACCCTGCAGCGCGCATAAGGAGGAAGCACGGAGCAGTGCTCCTGATGGCAGCTGGTTGATCCAGGACTTGGATTGCTGCACTGCTTTCATCCAGGCGGGATTTTAATCTTGGTTTGGCTTTTGGAAGTCACTGGCGCATAGCGGGTATTGAAGGCAGTGGGGGGGGGGGGGAGCCACACGAGGGCAAGTGGCCCCCTGTTGATTGTGGGCAAATAGTCCTCCCCCACCTCCTCTATTGTTTGTGGGCAAGTGCCCCCCTATTATTTGCACCTGTTTAGGGAGGCCAAGTAGGCTACCCATCACCACCTTCCTATCCCCTTGGCTGCCTCAGGTACTATATGAGCTGCAGGACCAACTTCGAGGTGCTGCAGGCCGTCACTGGCAGAACTTGGGGTTTGGGTTCTGGTGAGGCCTAGGTAGGCCTACCCCACAATACTTGATGCCCCTGCATGAAGGGTCAAGTGTGAAGGTCAACAACCTTTCCTTTTACACACTTGCAATGGCAAAGGGTGGGGAAAAGAGTAAAGGCAAGGCCCCAGAAAAAGGAAAAAAGGGCTCCCAATGAGCAAGACAGGGCAGCCATAGCACAGCGGCTCCACCAAATAACCATTTGAAGCTGTACTCCAATCCCTACAGGAAAGGATGAGGGGGATGTGAGGACATTCTAATGCGTTTTGCAGATGCCCCTCCTCCTCAATCGAATGCTTCCTCGGTTGTGGCAGAGGGGGCAGGGGTACAGACGCCCCTCCCCCACTGCGGGGAGGGTGGTGCTGTGTCTCTTCCATATACTACAGGTAGGACAGTCCAGAGCATCAGTGAGGGAGGATCAATCTGCAGCTGGCTCGGCAAGACCAGTTGGATGCTGTTGTCCAGTGGATGGAGGCCATCGAGAGGGTGGTACAAAGCATGACTGCCAGGCTGCTCCAGCCATCACAATGCCCACAAGGTTAATAATTTGTGGATGATGAGGTGCCAAGACCAAGCGTCCGGCCACTGCAACTCCCAGTTCCACCACTTCAGGGAGACGGTGAGTACCAGCATTACCCAGTTGGGGGGGTAGGGGTAGGCCTCAACTAGGGTGTTGGTGCAGCCCTTCCAAGGCGCCCCCCCCATCACCTAGACTCAGGTGGAATAAGGCTTGGGCCCCATGGCCTGCAGAACAGGTACACCACACACACACACACACAGAGCTGGGATATGGAGTGCATGCTCCTGCCAGTTCAGGGCTTGGGGGATTGAAGGCTTCTCAGGTCTGGAACACTACAGGAAGATGTTGCTCCCCATGGTGCCATGTTATGGATGGGGTGGCAGAACTTCTGCCACTGACAGGGGGCTATGCAGATGTGTCAGCACCAATGGGTGCTCACCTCCTGGAAGCCACGAGGGAGAAGATATGGAGGGGTGAATATGTTGATGTGTTCACCCTCCTATTTACTGACCTCATACCTGATCCAAATACGAAGGAAGAGTGTAAGGCTAAGGAGGGTTTCAAGAGACCAAAAGCAGACTGTAACTGGTCCAATTGGTCAGCAGCATATTCCATCTGCTTGGGAGTTATGTTGGAAATTTTCCTGCAACAGGCTTCAGAACTCATCAAGTACCAGGACGTAGTCCAGCAGGCCTTTGGCACCAGCCATCCAGGAGCTTGGCTCTGCTACGATGAGGATTTTAGGAAAAGGGCAGCAATAACCCCTGTTTTAAAATGGGATATGTACACACCCAACGTATGACTGGAGAGCATGAATAGTGGGCATGCATTAATAAAAGGGGGAGTTACACCTATGAACGACCTCTTTCGGGCTGAAGGGCGTTGAGCAGCAGCAAAGGCTTCCACATGTTCGGAATTTAATGGCTCAGGGAACTGTACCCGTTCCCCCTCTCATTTTCGTCGCATCTGCTCGTACTGTGCTGGAAACCATTTAGCAACCCATTGCAGTCATGTCTGGAAGGCTGGCAGCTGAAACAAGCAGCCCGGTTGCCCCCCCACCCCAAAAGCGGAGGAGGTGGGAACCAGGAAAAAGGCCCCAACACCAGTGTGGCATGAAGCACTGGCGAAGGGTGCTTCATGATTGTCTGGATCGCAAGGCAGTTAACTATGTGACGGAAGGTTTCAGGGTAGGTTTCAGAATACCTGTGAGTGGACTGAGGGTGCAGCAGTGGGTAAGAAATCTAAAATCCACGGCGGGTAAAGAGGCCTTAGTGCTGGCTAGGCTCCAAAAAGAGATAACAGAGGAATGGGTAGCAGGTCCATTTTCAGTCCTCCCAATGAAGAACTTACATGTTTCCCCCATTGGTATTGTACCAAAAAAGACACCAGGCAAGTTTCGACTGATCCACCATTTGTCTCACCCGAAAGGGAGATCAGTGAATGATACCATACCGGAAGAACTGTGCTCAGTACGGTATGTGCCATTTGACACGGCAGTCAAACTCACTAAGGTTTGTGGACCAGGTGCGCTGCTAGCAAAATGTGATAAAATCGGCATTACGACTGCTGCCTGTTCACCCAGATGATTTTGAGCTATTGGGCTTCCTGTTTCAAGGAAAATTTTACTATGATAAGGCAATGCCATAGGGGTGCTCAATATTGTGTGCTGCCTTTGAAAAATTCAGCTCACTACTCGACTGGTTGGTTAGGTTGGTTAGTCATTTCAGGTCAGCCAAGGATGGCCCACAAGTTTCCCCATCCCCGAGCGACACGCCATCAAGTTCGCCATCGCCCTCAGACAACAGGGTCTTACCCCAGGCACCATCACTAGCAAAGTTCCAGTCATTGCCTTTTTTAGTAAATTGGCAGACCAGCCCCCTCACCCCCATGGATGGTTTCTAATGCATAGACTCATAGAAAGTTGGTCCCGAGACAAGGGTCATACCCCTGATACTAGACTTCCCATAACAACATCCGTTCTGGAAAGTTTGGATGCCACACTGGCCCGAGTCTGTTTTAAACAGGAAGAGGCATGCCTTTTTAGAGTGTCATTTAAGATGGCTTTCTATGGTGCCTTTCGTATAAGCGAACTGGTGGCTGAGTCCCGTAGGTCCTCGTCGGATAGAGCAGTTAGAGCCCAAGATGTTCAGGTCCAAGGTAATTCAATACAAATCCTTCTCCATTATTCAAAAAACAACCAAAGAGGAAAAGGCCACCTAATTACAATTTGTCGGGCTTGGTCCTCATCCCTTTTCCCTGTAGCAGCAGTTCAGAGATACTTGAATATCCGTCCTGGCATCCCAGTTCAATTTTTGATACACAATGATGATTCCCTTCTCACCAGGCACCAGTTCACAGCTGTAATGCACATGTTCCTTAGTCAGAGTCAGCTGCCAAGCCATAGATTTGGGTCCCGCTCCTTTAGAATTGGAGCTGCTAGTTTGGCAGCTGCTGAGGGCCTCCCCAAGTCGCGCATCAGGGATATCAGCAGATGGCGCTCAACTGCCATGGGGCTGGGGTTGGTGTGGAGTCTGGGGAGGACATCATTGACGCCACCTGTCTCCCTGATTGGAGCCTTCCTCTTGTCCTCCCCCTCCTCCCAGGTAAAAAGCTGCTGCTGCTGCCTGCAAGAGGAGCTCTAGCTCCCAGGGGCGGCCGCCCTTGAAGAGCTGCGACCAAAGGGTGCAGACCGTTTGGTAGCCATTCAGTTACCAGGAGATGTAGGGAGCCCCCCCCCCCAAGCCCCTCAGATGTGTTGCAGCAGCTGGTGGCAACTTGGACGTGCGGCCTGGAACAAAGAGCAGCGTTTTTCATTATTATTATTATTGTAATTTTAGTTTTTTACCTGGTTTAGGGACTGAACCCCAGTCCATTAGATTAAGGGGAACAGTTGGGTGGTTGGAGGATGGCCTTTGGGATTGGGACCTCAACCCCAGTGGGGGAGAGGAGGAATTGGGTTGGGGAGGGGGGCAGTTCTGAGGTGGGGCACCCTGTTGTGAGGGGGGGCAAACCTTGGAGGGGACCACTTGGTGCCAGCAGGTGGTGGGGATTGGGGGGGAAAGTTTTATTGGGGGGTGAGGAGAGGAGTTCCCCTGGGGCTTGGGCAGGGCATCCAGCAGTTGGGGTCGGGCTAGATTGGAGGGGGGGTGAAGCAGCCATGGGAATTGTTCTGGGGTGGGGAAGGTATGATCGTGGGGGGCAAAGGGTACAGGTGGCCTGGGGACCAAGGTTCTTGGTGCCTATTCCCAGAGCCTCTCCCCCCCCCCCC